>JAQPPZ010004745.1:0-212141 GCA_028583015.1 Wollemia nobilis | reverse complement strand
CAATCTATTTTTGTACAATGAAAGAATTGGTAGAACAAAAACTTAAGGAATCAAAGGATAACACAATCTATAGAAACGTAGGAGAGTAGGACAAAAATAGAAGATCAAAATAACCTTAGTCAAATGCAAGATTACAAGAATTTCTTACTCCTAATGACAAGACATGTATGTTGTCTCAAAACATTGAGTAAACAAATCAATTACACAACAGATCCTGAACAACCATAAATAAATATAGCACCCTATCAAAATTTAAAAATATATGTAAAAATAGAAGTCATGGATGAATAAGTGATCTACTATATTCCTAATCTATATATATATATATATATATATATATAAAGATTACAAAATACTTGGAAGGAGAAATAAATCAAATTCCAACTAATCACTTAAAAATTTGAAAGATAGTGATAGAATTGTTTGTATATCTCTTTTGGATATGGCATATGTTAGAAATATGCCAAGTGGATAGACTAGGCAATTACAACCTTGTCTTTAATACCTAACACTAGGAATATTCTTCATATAGACTCTAGCATTTGGTTGTGATATAATATTAATATCATAAGTATTCCTATTTGAGTACATGGGTTCTAAGATAAAGATAACCATGATATTGAAGGCTATGTTGACACCATGAACAAGTCTAACATAAAAATACATTATGGCATTATCTAGTTTAGTTAGGAGTCCATATGGGCACCAAGGTTTGTAAGCTTATATTATTATGATGTCATAATTCTTGAAGACTTAACCATATTTTTTGAGAACTTAAGAAAATCTAATGTAGTCTAGGAGAGAGGATCTAATGAAATACTACATGTTCTTGTAATTAAATATTTCATAGAAAAAATATAAACCATAAAACTAAGAAAAAAAATATATTATTAAATCACTTCTTGCCAATTTTATGGTTTTTGAGTTTGCTGTGAAATATTTAGCTTCTAGAAAAGGTAGTTTTTCATTAGACCCCCTCCCTTAGACTACATCATTCAGTATCAAAGGAGGTTTTCAAAGGTTTTTAATATGTGTTAGAGGAGAGATGACACATCGAGGAAGAGAAAGATCACATGATATTATACCCAAGAAAGCAAACATAGTTGAGATATTCAGGGGAATTATAGTTGGATTAGATGCAATTGAGACTACCCAAAGGATAGGTGTTTGTATGGAAAATGTTAGTGATAGTGAAGAGAAGACTGGTCATCCAGTTAAAGAGCAAGAAGAAGAATAAGAGTAACAATTAACTCAAGTAATCTCTAGTATGGGAAGTAAACCAAATTAGATCTCATGCTATAATTAAAGTCTGAATCTAGAGGAGCTCATAGACTAGATTTTAAACATTGATAAGTACTTTGAATTTAAATCAATAGAATACCCTAAGAAGGTGAATTTTACCTTACTAGGCTGAAAGGGCATATATCTTTGTGTGGGATCATGTCCAGAAAAGGAGGCAAAGACAAAAAATAATCAAGCCTTAGGATAGAATGATTACCAAACTGAAGGTCAAGTTCCTTCCATTAGAATATCAATTGGGTCTTTTCAAGTTGTAAAATCTAAAGTAAAAGGATATGAATGTGAATGATTGTATATAATAGTTTTACAAGCTTACCATTTAGACTAGCCATATAGAAGATAATGAATAAATGATTTTGAGGTACATCAATAGACTTTACATATTGATTCAAGATTAATTTAGTATGATTAGATTGAGGTCTATGGAAAAATCCATGTGCTTTGAAAGCATAGGAGAATTTATCTCAAAGGTAACAAAATAATTCTAGAGGAATTGGACAAACTGATAGTGGAAGAGAACAACAAAAGAAAGAGTGAGAAGCTAGTACTTCTCAAAGTAATTTCATCCAGAATACTAGATAAAATAGAGATTTCTCAAGAGGGAGAGTTGGTTATGGAAGAGGAAGGGTTAGAGTATTCCTAAGAAATTGTTTTAGATGTGGAGAAGCTCATGATCAAACATTTGAATGTCCAATAGTATAACAAGGTAGCAATAAAGGAAAGGAAGTTAGGAATCATATTGCACAAGTGGATGAAGAAAGTGTTGTCTCACCAAAAAGCATGAAGGAACCAAAACAAGGAGAATCTCTCCTGATGAAGTGTTGTTGAAACCAACCAAAGAGAAGCATGGACCAACGTAAAGAAGTATTTTTAGAACATATGTAAATTGGTAGGCAAGTGTTGCAAAGTCATTATGGTTAGTGGGCGTATGGATAATTTAGTGTCTACAGAGATGGTAGAAAATCTTGGGTTGAAGAGGATCGAACATCCTAATCCATATAAGGTCTCATGGTTACAAAAGGGTAATAAAGTTTTGATAAGTAAATAATGTATGGTAAACATTCAAATTAATTCTTACAAAGATGAGATATTATATGATATTATGCATATGGATGCTTGCCATGTTTTGTTGGGAAGGCCTTGGCAGTTTGATAGATAGGTATCTTGGTAGGGTGAACACATATGCCATTGTGAATGATGGAAATAGATACACATTAAGTCCATTGAAGGACAAAGGAGAAGATGTGGATAATATTTCTAAAGTGTACTTGATCTTGGAAAAACAATTCTTGAAGGGGATGAAGAAGGAAGTATGGTTTTATTTCATTGTTAAACCCACAGAAGATGGGATAGAGGACAATATGGCTAAATTTCCACATGAAGTAAAGGATTTGTTGAGGAATATGTATAGATTATTTTTAAAGAATTTTTGGATGGGTTTTCACCTATGAGGAGCATTAGCCATTGTATAGAATTTATTTTTGGATTAATTTTACCTAATAAGTCAACTTATAGGATGGCACCTATGAATAATATAGAGAAAAATGAGTATAAAAATGGATAAAATATGAAGAAAAAATATTCAAAGAGAGGAGAATGCTAAGGAAATAAATTAAGAGTGAAGAATAAAACCTTCGTATAAGTATGAAGAAGCATAATTGCTTACCAAATTTTAGAGGGAAAGTGTAAATCTTTATCAAGATATTGAGTTGTAAATAAGTGAAATAGAAAATAGTATTGAGTCGAGATGAAAGAAGTTATAAAGGAATTATGAAGAAAGAGAGAACATTCTAGAAAGAGAAGCAAACAAAATGCAATACATCAATGCACAAAAGGAATCATTAGATAAATAATTAGAATAAATAAAGTTGGAAACATAGAGGCTTGATAGAGAAAAGCAAGAAATTATTACAACTAGGAAAAATATAGAGGAGAGTATTTTGAGATGAAAAAGGATATTGAAGAACTTCAAAGCCAAAAAGAGAAGTTAAAGGAATAATGAGAATCACCACAGAATGAGAGAAAATAATTAGAGGGATAACTTGATTAGTTAAATAAATTGAAAGATGAACTAAAAATGATAAAAGATAACCTAAATCAAATATTATAAGCTAATGTGAATGACTGTGAATGTATTTCTCCTAAGCATTTTGATAGGTATGGTATTTCCTAGGAAAAACTGAAGAGTATTTTTCATTTTGAAACATATATTATGGAGTCACCTAGAAGTGTTCTAGATAGTCCTAACCAATTTGCATGGTTGCACAAATGTGCTTTATGGAATTTTAAATTTTCCCCTAGAAACAAAGCTGAATCTAATACTCAAAGACAAGAAACTAAAATACAAGAAAATTAAATTTTTGAAAGAGTACTTGGAGGAGGGTTGGACCTATATCTTTTGGTTCAAATAGTATTGATTATGTAGATGAAATCTTAAATAGTAATGGTGAGATAAGGGGTGGTACCTTATACTCCATACTTCTTGCAAATGTCACTAACTTTCAGCCATCTTCTTTTGCTATTAAGAGATCCTCTTAATGATAAAAGTAGATTGGGAATTTTCAAAAGAACATGTTCCATGAGGAGTTTTGTAGAGTCAAATAATATGAAGTAACCTTATGGTAATTATGCTACATCAAGAGGAGAAAAAATGTATGAAAATGCAAATTCTTTTCAAAAAATGATCAAGAAAGAGAAGAATCGTGTGAAAATGGTAAGATATATTTTTTTCTATAAGGAAGAGGTGTCAAGGATCTCTATCAAGGTGAAATTGAATAAGCAACGTGGATCTATGATTCTAAGATTATTAAGTAGGAAATATTGGTTGAGGATTTCATAAAATGTTCATGAGTGAAATCTCATGAACTATTTTCTCTTATTTGAAATACATGATGCAAAAGTATTCAAGATTACAAGCAATCCCACATCAATCAAATAAAAAAAGTAATAAAAAATATAAATAGTAGTAATAATAATAGTTATTGTCATACAAATGATTGTTCTCAGCCAAGTGTATGTTGTGCAAATAATTGTTGCCATACAAATGATTATTATCGTAGAAGTGTTTCTACATTGAAAATATTGTTGTTGTGCAAGTGTTATTGCTACCATACAAGTGTTTTTTTTGCCATACAGGTGTTGTTGTCGTACAAGTGTTGTTATTATACAAGCGTTATTGTCGTATATGTGTTACCTTGTTGCTATCATACAAGTGTTATTGTTGGCAATCGTAAGAGAAAAAATTAGTGAAGGATTTAAAGACAAAGAGGCTTGATTTTTAGCCTTCTTTTACATTGATGGAAAAGCATAAATATGATGTATAACACATTTTTCAAAAATAAACAAGAATTAATTTAATAATATTTTTTTTGAGTCTTCTAGTTTGTGAGTTGCAATGAAATATTTAGTTGCTAGAAGAGGTAGTTTTTTATTAGATCCCCTCCCTTATACTACATCAAACTCCTATTTTGCTTAGATCAGCATGGTAACATGGTCATAATGTAATGTGGACCCCACTTACCACTTACAATTGAAGGGCCATTTTCAAAACTAACAATTTAAGAATTTTTTATGCACTAAAATGTTTGGCATAGAACTTCCTAGTGGTATAGTTGTTTGTAAGTTTATTGTTGTTTTCTAAAATATGTGAATATATAATTCTCCTTCTATTTAAGGTAGAGCATAACTTTACTATAGTGGTCCAAAATTAATTAGACAAGACGTATTAAAAAATAAATTAACATTTTTTTCAAACATTTCTTGATCCAAATTCATTTTTTTTGAAGTTTTTTACATGTGACCTTATTGCAGCTTTAAGGTTTTCTAAATTTTATAAATGACTTTTCAAAAGTATGACCATAATATCAAGAGAGGTAAACCAAATTTATCTCTCAATAAAAGTAGCAACATTTCTAAATGATGCACCATAGCTACAATTTCATGTGAACTTTACAACCTAATCAATAAATTGTATAAATCTATGTTCCTCATACCAAAACCTACAAAGTTGGTTAGCTTTACTTTGTGCATCTAACACATATCCTCATTTGCAACCAAGTTTTGTATGACATTGGGATTGTATCCTATGTATAATATCCAGTACACATTCTCCAATTTTGAATGAGTGGTGTTACTCTGTGTGCTCAATCAGCTGCAACCAAAAAGTAAAGCATGTCATTCAACAATAAAAATAAAACACTCAAAAGATAAAATGTATAACTCCTAAAAAATAAAAATAAAATAACAAGTTACCTCTAAGAACCTATATGAAATTTAGGATATTTATACTATGAAGTTGCTTATCAATTCGACAATGTACCCATTGCATAATGGTACATTTTGGATGTTTGGTGTAGATGGGGAAGATCTTTCATCCACCACAGGTATTTTGAGAACAATCTAAGAAATATAAATAGAAAAAAAAGTGAATTTATAGGTTTAAGTTTAGAGTGAAGCTGAAAATATATTTGAGCAATAATATTATAAGCTTATAAAAGTTTTAAGCAAAATATCAGGATACACTGAAATAGGAAGAAATAAAACAATCAAATAAACATGTACCATATATCCTAGTATACATCCAACATGTACAAATGCTTTGTAAGAGGATGTTATTACATGGCTGAGTAAGAGGAAAAAGAAAATAAATATTAGATGATGAAAAAAAATAAGAATATGAGAGAACAACAATAGAATCTAAAACCGAGAATAAGGATGAGAAGCCTTGTAAGTGTGATGTACATTTAAGTAAAAAGAAGAATTATTACTCACATCTACACCCATCAACAAGGAGTTAAAAAAAGGTTTCATAATCCAACTAATTTTGAATAAATTATTTCTTCAGCGAATTGCACAAGCGATGCATGAGTTTGTGCAGCTAAGACAACTTTATTTGATGCATGTACATCCAATAATAGTTATGTCATATGTTGTATCAGATATTTTCTTCATTGCTAATCCCAAAAGCATGATGCACTAAATCTTAAGTTATATTTTGGGCCTATGATGCAATCCTCTTTTACTACAAAGGTGATAATATCAAAGGGATTGTGAGAGTGCTTTAGTTTCTATATTCAAGCAATAGAAAAATCAAAACAATGATTTTGTCTAATACAAATATCATTTGGAAGTGGGAAGCAATTATTCTATTTATGAGAAAACATGGTGGCTATGTTGGTATCAAATATTTAGAGATAGTATTTTATTGTAGGCAATACTAAATAACAACAATTGAATAGAAAATCTTTTGCCAAAAATGAATGAAAATATACTTAGTGATTTTGAACGGAAAATCAAAGGAAAGGAGATGGCTAACCCTCACTCTTGAACATGATTAATTGGTTAGGCATAATAGATGTCAAGATACTTGACTAGTTTCCCTAGCATAATCACATTTATGAGGCTTATAACATGTAGGAACCATTACAAATATAGATATTCTCAAAAAATATCCACAATTCATTTTAGAATACAAATATAGAAAAGAACAAACTACATAAGAAAAATAATAACTTGTAATGATAACTCCAAAGAGAATAAAGAAATTAAAACCTTAATCGAAGGTACAAGGCTTTTGTCTATAATATAAACAACAACAATGTGTACCAAATCAATTTGTTGATCTGAAAGAAGAAAATAAAATATGTTAATACACAATGTAAATCTACCAAGGGAAAATGGATATAAAAACACATTGTTCAAGAAAAAAAAAACACAAGATATAAACATCAAAATCATGAGCAAACCATAAATTCAGAAATCAACAATTATTAAAGTCCAATGAAAAAAATTTGTATGTTTCTCGATTACCAAAATGGATGTGTATTCAATTCTTATTTTTTTCAATATGACCAAAACCATGTGTGCTCCATCCTTCCTTCTAAGGGCTTTATGCGGTGGGAAGCAGTTGTTCTATTTATGGAGAATCAGGGTGGGTATATTGGTAGTAAATATTTAGAGACTATACCATATTGTAGACAACATTAAATAATAATATTTGAATAGAAAATATTTAGCCAATCAACTAAAATGATGGAAATATACCTAATGATTTTAAAGAAAATCAAAATGAAGGAAATGGTTGATCCTCACTATTGAATATGAATGACAGACATGTTAGGCATCATGGATGTAAAGGTACTTGACCAATTTCCCTTGCATAATCACATGTATGAGTCATGTAACATGCAGGAACCATTGCAAATTTAGATATTCTCAAAAATATCCATAATTCCTTTTAGAATACAAAAATAAAAAAGAACAAAATACATAAGCAAAACAACAACAATTTGGAATGATAAATCCAGAGTGAGGAAATTAAAACCTTAGTGGGAGGTACAAGGCTTTTGTATGAAATACCTACAATAATGTGTACCAAATAGATTTTTTTATCTTAAAGAAGCAAATAAAATTTGGTAATACACAATATAAATCAAGTGAGAAAAATGGATATAAAAAAATAATTTAAAAAAAACAAATATATAAACATCAAAATCACAAGTAAAGCATAAATAAAAAATCAACAGTTATTGGAGTCCAATAAAAAGAATTTTGTATGTTTTTCTATTACCAAAAGAGATGCATATTTGTTTCTCCTTTTTCAATATGACCAAAATATTCTTTGCTCTATCCTTCCCTCTAAGGGCTCTATGCAATGGGAA
Source organism: Wollemia nobilis (assembly GCA_028583015.1). Classification (NCBI taxonomy): domain Eukaryota; kingdom Viridiplantae; phylum Streptophyta; class Pinopsida; order Araucariales; family Araucariaceae; genus Wollemia; species Wollemia nobilis. Next base: position 204,183 of record JAQPPZ010004745.1, on the reverse strand, counting down.
GTAGTTATTTTATTTATAAGGAAACATGGTGGGTATGTTGGTAGAAGAGATTTAGAGATTGTACCATATTATAGACAACACTAAATAACAAGAGTTGAATATAAAATCTTTAGCCAATCAAATAAAATGGATGAAAATATACCTATTGATTTTGAATAGAGATGGACGAACCCCACTATTGAATATGATCGATTGGTTAGAAATCATGGATGTCTAGGTACTTGACCAATTTCCCTAGCATAATCACATGTATGAGGCCTGTAACATGCAAGAACCATTGCAAAATTATATATTTTTAAAAAATATCCACAATTCATTTTAGCATACTTAAATAAGCAAAACAATAACAACTTGGAATGATAACTCCAAAGAGAGGAGATAAGTTCAAACCTTAGTGGGAGGTACAGGGCTTTTGCATGGAATATCCACAACAACAATATGTATCAAATCAATTTGTTGATCTTAGAGAAGAAAATAAAATCTGTTAATACACAATGTAAATCAACCAAGAGAAAATGGATAGATCGTGTAAAAACTAATAAAAAATAAAGATAACATCAAAATCACAAGTAACACATAAATTCAAAGCTCAATAGTTACTAGAGTCCAATAACAAGAACTTTATATGTTTATTTATTATGAAAAGGAAAGTGTATTTGATTCTCCTTTTTTTCAATATGAACAAAATAATCTTTTGTTCCATCCTTCCTTTTAGGGGATTTATGTAGTGGGAATTAGTTATTTTATTTATGGAAAATAGGGTGGATGTGTTGATAGCAGAGATTTAGAGATTGTACCATATTATTTACAATATTAAATAACAACAGTTCAATAAAAAATATTTAGCCAATCAACTAATATTTATGAAAATATACCTATTGATTTTGAAGGAAAAATCAAAATGAAGGAAATGGTTGATCCTCATTATTGAAGATAATTGACTGGTTAGTCATCATATATGTCAAGGTACTTGAACATTTTCCATCACATAATCACATGTATGAGTCCTGTAACATGCAAGAACCATTACAAATTTAGATATCCTAAGAAAATGTCCATAATTCATTTTAGAATACAAAAAAGAAAAAGAACAAATTAAATAAGCAAAACAATAACAACTTGGAATGATAACTCCAAAGAGAGGAGATAAGTTCAAACCTTAGTGGGAGGTACAAGGATTTTGCATGGAATATCCACAACACCAATATGTATCAAATCAATTTGTTGATCTTAAAGAAGCAAATAAAATCTGTTAATACACAATGTAAATCAACCAAGAGAAAATGGATAGATCGTTTAAAAAATAATAAAAAATAAAGATAACATCAAAATCACAAGTAACACATAAATTCAAAAATCAATAGTTACTAGAGTCCAATAACAAGAAATTTATATGTTTATTTATTATGAAAAGAAAAGTGTATTTGATTCTCCTTTTTTTCAATATGAACAAAATAATCTTTTGTTCCATCCTTCCTTTTAGGGGCTTTATGCAGTGGGAATTAGTTGTTTTATTTATGGAAAACAGGGTGGATATGTTGATAGCAGAGATTTATAGATTGTACCATATTATTTACAATATTAAATAACAACAGTTCAATAAAAAATATTTAGCCAATCAACTAATATTTATGAAAATATACCTATTGATTTTGAAGGAAAAATCAAAATGAAGGAGATGGTTGATCCTCATTATTGAAGATAATTGACTGGTTAGTCATCATAGATGTCAAGGTACTTGACCAGTTTCCCTCACATAATCACATGTATGAGTCCTGTAACATGCAAGAACCATTACAAATTTAGATATCCTAAGAAAATGTCCATAATTCATTTTAGAATACAAAAATGAAAAAGAACAAATTAAATAAGCAAAAAAATAACAACTTGGAATGATAACTCCAAAGAGATGAGATAAGTTCAAACCTTAGTGGGAGGTATAGGGCTTTTGCATGGAATATCCACAACAACAATATGTATCAAATCAATTTGGTGATCTTAAAGAAGAAAATAAAATTTGTTAATACACAATGTAAATCAACCAAGAGAAAATGGATAGATCGTTTAAAAACTAATAAAAAATAAAGATAACATCAAAATCACAAGTAACACATAAATTCAAAAATCAATAGTTACTAGAGTCCAATAACAAGAACTTTATATGTTTATTTATTATGAAAAGGAAAGTGTATTTGATTCTCCTTTTTTTCAATATGAACAAAATAATATTTTGTTCCATCCTTCCTTTTAGGGGCTTTATGCAGTGGGAATTAGTTGTTTTATTTATGGAAAACAGGGTGGATATGTTGATAGAAGAGATTTATAGATTGTACCATATTATTTACAATATTAAATAACAACAGTTCAATAAAAAATATTTAGCCAATCAACTAATATTTATGAAAATATACCTATTGATTTTGAAGGAAAAATCAAAATGAAGGAGATGGTTGATCCTCATTATTGAAGATAATTGACTGGTTAGTCATCATAGATGTCAAGGTACTTGACCAGTTTCCCTCACATAATCACATGTATGAGTCCTGTAACATGCAAGAACCATTACAAATTTAGATATCCTAAGAAAATGTCCATAATTCATTTTAGAATACAAAAATGAAAAAGAACAAATTAAATAAGCAAAACAATAACAACTTGGAATGATAACTCCAAAGAGAGGAGATAAGTTCAAACCTTAGTGGGAGGTACAGGGCTTTTGCATGGAATATCCACAACAACAATATGTATCAAATCAATTTGTTGATCTTAAAGAAGCAAATAAAATCTGTTAATACACAATGTAAATCAACCAAGAGAAAATGGATAGATCGTTTAAAAACTAATAAAAAATAAAGATAACATCAAAATCACAAGTAACACATAAATTCAAAAATCAATAGTTACTAGAGTCCAATAACAAGAACTTTATATGTTTATTTATTATGAAAAGGAAAGTGTATTTGATTCTCCTTTTTTTCAATATGAACAAAATAATCTTTTGTTCCATCCTTCCTTTTGGGGGCTTTATGCAGTGGGAATTAGTTATTTTATTTATGGAAAATAGGGTGGATATGTTGATAGCAGAGATTTATAGATTGTACCATATTATTTACAATATTAAATAACAACAGTTCAATAAAAAATATTTAGCCAATCAACTAATATTTATGAAAATATACCTATTGATTTTGAAGGAAAAATCAAAATGAAGGAGATGGTTGATCCTCATTATTGAAGATAATTGACTGGTTAGTCATCATAGATGTCAAGGTACTTGACCAGTTTCCCTCACATAATCACATGTATGAGTCCTGTAACATGCAAGAACCATTACAAGTTTAGATATCCTAAGAAAATGTCCATAATTCATTTTAGAATACAAAAATGAAAAACAACAAACTACATAAGAAAAACATTAGCTCCAAAAAGAGGAGGGAAATTCAAACCTTAGTGGAAGGTACAAATATTTTGTATAAAACATCCACAACAATAATGTGTACCAAATCGATTTGTTGATCTTCAAGAAGTAAATAAAATCTGTTAATACACAATATAAATAAGTTGAGAGAAATGGATATATAAACACATTATTTTAAAAATATAAAAACAAATATATAAACATCAAAATCAACAAAAAAACATAAATTCAAAAATCAATAGTTATTGGAATCCAATAACAAGAGCTTTGTATGTTTCTCTATTATCAAAATGGATGTGTATTCATTTCTCTATTTTTTTATTATAACCAAAACAACCTTTGCTCCATCCTTCCTTATAGGGGCTATATGTAATGGGACGTAATTATTCTATTTATGAGGAAACATGATGGATATATTGGTAGCAAAGATTTAGAGACTATATCATATTGTAGGCAACACTAAATAACAAGAGTTGAATATAAAATCTTTAGCCAATCAATTAAAATGGATGAAAATATACCTATTGATTTTGAAGGAAAAATCAAAGTGAAGGAAATGTATGATCCTCACTATTGAAGATGATTGATTGATTATAAATCAAGGATGTCTAAGTACTTGATCAATTTCCCTAGCATAATCACATGTATGAGGCCTGTTACATGCAAGAACCATTGCAAATTTAGATATTCTTAGAAAATGTTCACAATTCCTTTTAGAACACAAAAGATTAAAAAAGAACAAATTACATAAGCAAAACAATAACAACTTGGAATGATAACTCCAAATAGAGGAGGGAAATTCAAACCTTATTGGGAGGTACAAGGCTTTTATATAAAATATCCACAACAATATGTACCAAATCAAATTTTTTGATCTTAAAGAAGCAAATAAAATATTATAATACACAATATAAATGTAAACCAATCATGGGAAAATGGATATAAAAACACATCATTGAAAAAATAAAAATAAAAACAAAAATATAAACATCAAAATCAGAAACAAAGCATAAATTCATAAATCAATAGTTATTAGAGTCCAATAATAGAAACTTATTATGTTTCTCTATTACCAAAACGGATGCATACTAGATTTTCCTCTTTTTTTCATTAAAACCAAAATAGTCTTTAGTCCATCCTTCCTTCTAGGGGTTCTATATAGTGGGAAGCAATTGTTATATTTGTGGAAAAATCGAGAGGGTATGTCGGTAGCATACATTTAGAGATTGTACCATATTGTAAGCATCACTAAATAAAAAACTTGAATAAAAAATATTTACCCAATCAACTAAAGTGGATGAAAATATACCTATTGATTTTAATGGGAAAATCAAAGGGAAGGACATGGCTGATCCTCACTATTGAAGATGATTGATAGGTTAGGCATAATTGATGTCAAGGTAATTGACCAATTTCCCTAGCATAATCACATGTATGAGGACTGTAACATGCAATAACCATTGTAGATTTAGATATTCTTAGAAAATGTCCACAATTCATTTTAGAATACAAAAATGAAAAAGAACAAACTACATAAGCAAAACAATAATAACTTGGAATGATAACTCCAAAGAGAGGAGGGAAATTCAAAACTTAGTGGGAGGTACAAGGTTTTTGTATAAAATATCCATAACAAGAATGTGTACCAAATCAATTTTTTGATCTTAAAGAAATAAATAAAATCTATTAATACACAATGTAAATTAACTAAGAAAAAATACATCTAAAAACACATCGTTTTAAAAAAATCAAAGATAAAAACATCAAAATCACAAGCAAATTATAAATTCAATTATAAAAAATTATTAGAGTCTAATAACAATAACTTTGTATGTTTATTTAATACCAAAAGGGATGTGTATTCAATTCTCCTTTTTTTTATTATGACTAAAATAGTCTTTGCTCCATCCTTCCTTCTAGGGGCTTTATACAAAGGGAACCAATTGTTCTATTTATTCAAAAAAAGGGTGGGTATGTTAGTAGAAAATATTTAGAGATTGTACCATATTATAAGCAACACTAAATAATAATACTTGAGTATAAATCTTTATCCAATCAACTGAAATGGATGAAAATATACCTATTGATTTTGAAGGGAAATCAAAGGGAAGGAGATGATTGATCCTCACTACTGAAGATGATTGATTGGTTGGGCATCATGGATGTTAAGGTACTTGACCAATTTCCCTAGCATAATCACATGTATGAGGCCTATAACATGTAAGAATCATTTTAAATTTAGATGTTCTCAAAAAAATATCCACAATTTATTTAGAATACAAAAATGAAAAATAACAAACTACATAAGCAAAATAATAACTTGGAATCGTAACTCCAAAGAGAGGAGGAAAATTCAAACTTTAATAGGATGTACAAGGCTTTTGTATGAAATATCCACAATAATTTATACCAAATCAATTTTTTGTTCTTAAAGAAGCAAATAAAACTTGTTAACACAATGTAAATCAACCGAGAGAAAATGGATATAAAAACACACCCTTTAAAAAAAAAAAAAAACAAATATGTAAACATCAAAATCATAAGAAAAACATAAATTCATAAATCAATAGTTATTATAGTTCAATAACAAGAACTTTGTATGCTTATCTATTAACAAAAGGGATGTGTATTTGATTTTTTTCAATATGACCAAAATAGTCTTTGCTCCATCCTTCCTTCTAGGGGCTCTGTGTAGTGGGAAACAATTGTTCTATTTATGGAAAAATTGGGTGGGTGTATTCATAGTAGAGATTTAAAGATTGTGCCATATTGTACGCAACACTAAAGAACAATAGTTGAATATAAAATCTTTAGCCAATCAATTAAAATGGATGAGAATATACTTAATGATTTTTAAAGGAAAAATCAAAGGGAAATAAATGGTTGATCCTCATTATTGAAAATGATTAACTAGTTAGGCATCATGGATATCGAGGTACTTGACTAGTTTTCCTAGCATAATTACATGTATGAGGACTGTAACATGGAAGAACCATTGCAAATTTAGATATTCTCATAAAATATCCACAATTTATTTTAGAAAAAAAAATAATAAGAAAAACAATAACAACTTGGAATGATAAATCCAAAGAGAGGAGGGAAATTCAAACCTTAGTGGGAGGTACAAGGCTTTGTATAAAATATCCACAACAACAATGTATACCAAATCAATTTGTTGATATTAAAAAAACAAATAAAATCAATTAATACGCAAATGTAAATCATCAGAAAGAAAATGGATATAAAATCGCACTATTTAAAAAAAAAAACAAATGTATAAACATCAAAACACAAGCAAAACATAAATTCAAAAATCAAGAGTTATTAATGTCCAATAACAAGAATTTTGTATATTTCTCTTTAACCAAAAGGGATACATTTTTTATTCTCCTTTTTTCAATATGACCAAAATATTCTTTGCTTTGTCCTTCCTTCTAGGGACTATGCAATTGGAAGAAACTCTTTTATTTATGGGGAAACAGGTTGGGTATGTTGGTAGCAAAGAAAATCTTTAACTAATCAATTGAAATGGATGAAAATATACTTATTGATTTTAAAGGAAAAATCAAAGGGATGAATATGGTTGATCCTCACTATTAAATATGATTGACTGGTTAGGCATTATAGATGTCGAGGTCCTTGACCAGCTTCCTTAATATAATAACATGTATGAGTCCTGTAACATACAATAACCATTGCAAATTCAAATATTCTCAAAAAATATTCACAATTCATTTTAGAATACAAAAATAAAAAATAACAAACTACCTAAGCAAAAAAATAACAACTTGAAATGATAACTCCAAAGAGAGGAGACAAATTTAAACTTTAGAGGGAGGTACAAGGTTTTTGTATGAAATATCCACAACAACAATGTGTACCAAATAACTTTGTTGACTTTAACAGAGCAAATAAAATCTGTTAATACATAATGTAAATCAACCAAGGGAAAATGGATATAAAAACACACCATTAAAAAAACATATAAACATCAAAATCACAAGCAAAGCATAAATTCATAAATCAATAGTTATTAGAGTCTAATAACAAGAATTTTGTATGTTTTTCTATTACCAAAAGGGATGCATATTCGATTCTTCTTCTATTTTTCAATATGACCAAAATAATATTTGTTTCATCCTTCCTTCTAAGGGCTCTATGCGGTGGGAAGCAATTATTCTATTTCTGGAGAAACAAGGTGGGTATATTGGTAGCATACATTTAGAGATTGCACTATATTATAGGCAATACTAAATAACAATAATTGAATAGAAAATATTTAACCAATCAACTAAGAGAGGACGGAAATTCAAACCTTAGTGGGAGGTACAAAGCTTTTATATAGAATATCCACAATAATAATGTGTACCAAATTAATTTTCTAATCTTAAAGAAGTAAATAAAATATGCTAATACACAATGTAAATCAACAAATATAAATGGATATAAAACAGATTGTTTAAAAAATAAAAAACAAAGAAGTAAACATCAAAATCACAAGCAAAGCATAAATTAAAAAATCAATAGCTATTAGAGTCCAATAATAAGAACTTTGTATGTTTCTCTATTACCAAAAGGGAAACATATTTGATTCTCCTTTTATTTTTCCAATATGAATAGAATAGTCTTTGTTCCATCCTTCATTTTAGGGCTCTATGCAACAATAAGCAATTGTTCTATTTATGGGGAAACAAGGTGGGTATGTTGGTAGTAGAGATTTAGATATAGTACAATATTGTATGCAACATTAAATAACAATAGTTCAATAGAAAATATTTAGCCAATAACAATAACTTTGTATGTTTCTCTTTTACCAAAAGGGATGAATATTTGATTCTCTTTTTTTTTAATATAACTAAAATAGTCTTTTTTTGATCCTTCATTCTAGGGCTATGCAGTTGGAAGCAACTCTTTTATTTATGGGGAAACATGGTGGGTATGTTGGTAGCAGAGAAAATATTTAGCTAATCAACTAAAATAGATGAAAATATACCTATTGATTTTGAAGGAAAAATCAAAGGGATGAATATGGTTGATCCTCACTATTGAAGATGATTTAACTGGTTATGCATCATAGATGTCGACGTACTTGACCAATTTTCCTAATATAATCACATGTATGAGTCTTGTAACATGCATGAACCATTGCAAATTTAGATATTCTTAGAAAATATCCACAATTCATTTTAGAATACAAAATTAAAAAAGAAAAACTACCTAAGCAAAATAATAACAACTTGAAATGATAACTCCAAAGAGAGGAGACAAACTCAAACCTTAGTGTGAGGTACAAAAATTTTGTATGAAATATCCACAACAATAATGTGTGCCAAATCAATTTGTTAACCTTAACGAAGCAAATAAAATCTGTTAATACACAACATAAATCAACCAAGGGAAAATGGATATGAAAAATACCATTAAAAAAAACATATAAACATCAAAATCATAAGCAAAGCATAAATTCATCAATCAATAGTTATTAGAGTCTAATAACAAAAACTTTGTATGGTTCTCTATTACCAAAAGGGGTTTGTATTTGATTCTTATTTTTTAATATGACCAAAATAATATTTGCTTCATCCTTTCTTCTAGGGGCTCTATGCAGTGGGAAGTAAACATTCTATTTATGGAGAAAAAATGTGGGTATATTGGTAGCATAGATTTAGAGATTGTACCATATTATAGGCAATACTAAATAACAATAATTGAATAATTTTTTTTTAGCCAATCAACTAAAATGGATGAAGATATATCTATTTATTTAGAAGAGAAATCAAAGAGAAGGAGATGGTTGATCCTTACTATTGAAGATAATTGACTGGTTAGGAATCATAGATATCAAGGTATTTTACCATTATCCCTCGCATAATCATATGTATGAGGCCTATAATATGCAAGAACCATTGCAAATTTAGATATTCTAAAAAAATATCTATAATTCATTTTAGAATACAAAAATGAAAAGAACAAACTACATAAGCAAAACAATAACAAATTGGAATGATAACTCTAAAGAGAGGAGGAAAATTCAAACCTTAGTGGGAGGTACAAGGTTTTTGTATGAAATATCCACAACAACAATGTGTACCAAATCAATTTGTTGTTCTTAAAGAAGCAAATAATATATGTTAATACACAATGTAAATCAATTGAGGAAAAATGGATATAAAAACACATTGATTAAAAAAAATAAGGATATAAACATCAAAATCATAAGCAAAGCATAAATTTAAAAATCAACAGTTACTAGAGTTCAATAATAAGAAATTTGTGTGTTTCTCTATTAACAAAAGGGATGATTATTTTTTTTCCAATATGACCAAAATAGTCTTTGCTCTATCCTCCCTTCTAGAGGCTCTATGTAGTGGGAAGCAACTATTCTATTTATGGGGAAACTGGGTGGATATGTTGGTAACAAAGATTTAGAGAATATGACATATTGTAGGCAACACTAAATAACAAAAATAAAAATCTTTAGCCAATCAATTGAAATTGATGAAACTATACCTATTGATTTTGAAGGAAAAATAAAAGAGAAAGAAATGGCTCATCCTCATTATTGAAGATGATTGACTGGTTAGGCATCATGGATGTCAAGATATTTGACTAGTTTCACTAGCATAATCACATGTATGAGACCTGTAACATGCAAGAACCATTGCAAATTTAGATATTCTTGTAAAATATCCACAATTCATTTTAGAATTCAAAATAAAAAAGAGCAAACTACATAAGCAAAACAATAACAACTTGGAATGATAACTCCAAAGAGAGTGGAAAAATTCATACCTTACTAGGAGGTACAAGAATTTTGTATAAAATATCCACAACAAGAGTGTGTACCACATCAATTTGTTGATCTTTAAAAAAAAAAAATTGTTAATACACAATGTAAATCAATTGAGGGAAAATGGAAAAAAAAAATGCACCATTTAAAAAATAAAAAATAAAATATATAAACATCAAAATCATAAACAAAGCATAAATTCATAAATCAAGAGTTATTAGAGCCCAATAACAAATTAAAAGGAAGAAGAGCATTGAACCTCACATATTATTTGTTAGTCGGCCTTTGTAAATGCTAAATTAGTCAAGTAGTTATCTTAGTATAATTACATGCGAAATACTTGTTATGTGCACAAACCATTATAAACAAAGTTAGATACAAGACAAGCTCTGTAAAACTTTTGTAGAAAAAATAAGTATATAAAAAAATAGAAAATTAGAAAGGTAAGAACAATAAAAGGGAAGAAATGCAAACCTTGGCAACAAAGACAATAACTTTTCCTATAAAATCTAGATATTGCAAAACAATGTATGGGGAAGTAGAGAGTTGAACCTTATGAATAAAAGATTATTTACTAAGTAGTCATTGTGGATGCGAAACTAGTTAAATAGTTGCCTTGTTATGATCACATTTGGAATGCATGTATTGTGCATGAACCATTTAACTTAAGTTAGATACAACAAGACAATACCTATAAAACTTTTGGTGATAATAAAGTGGAACGTAAGTACAAAGAAAGTAAAGAAATTCAAACCTTAGCAACATAGGGAATGTTTCTTTGTGAAATCTACAATAAAAAAGAGTAAATAAAAATTATCTGATCTAGAACAACATCAAATGAACTCTTTGATCTACAATAACCTTGATAATAGAAAAGAATAAATATAAATATCCAATTCACAAGAGCATAATGAAGTCAAAAAAATAGCATGGAAAAGAATACAATATCAAGAACATTGCATAATTTTTATTAGAGGTTGTAATACATATTCTATTCTTTGTTTTGAAAAATATGGAGTGAAGTTTGCTCCTCTATATTTTCTAGTGGCTATATTAAATACAAAAGTTTGTCATTATAATTAGAAACAAATAGCCTTGGAATTTATATGATTTAATGAATTTTAAGCACCTAATATGCATAACACATTAAAAAGAAACAAGATACTAGTGCTATCTAGAGAACAATGAGAATTTTTTCCAACAAGCATATCAACAAAAGCCAATATATTATTCATCAAAGATAAATATGTGTAAAGGTTTGAGATTATAATTGGGAAATTTTGCCACCTTCCCCAAACTTAAATGAAAATATTTCTCTCCATTCCAAACTTTCGCTATGATAAATTCTTTTTGGCATTCCTAAACCTTGTACCAATAACTAGATTTACAAAGTACATATCATATAGTGCTATCAAGGCACTACTTTGGATTAAAAAATCCATCTTAGTTATCACCTATCATGCCTTGGACTTTAAAAATGCATCTTAGTCATCACCTATCATACCTTGAACATTATTTTTTTAAGTACGTATCTTTAGGCCTCTACCTATTCTATTGTTATTCAAATTCGTATTCTTAATTATACCACTTTAATGACAGCTTTTACCTTGATTTCCATATTTTTAATTGTAAGAGTCCCCTTTAAAATTTACCATGATATTGTATATCATAGAAGAGAAGACTCATTCAAATAAGCAATAATGATAGGACTTTATCCAAAGATTTCAAAGTAGTGTGCCATGCTAACGTGAACTTGTGAAATTAGTTTGCAATTCTATCATTAAAATAACATCCTTATGGATCTCCAAACCATTTCAAGTTTAAAGGGAACAATCCATATAATCTGGATAATCTCATATGGAAAGATAACCAAAAATCTCTTTTTTAGAGTACATTATTCATCTTACATCCTCAAGCTTGATAAAACTAAGACCAAAAAACAATAGACCTTTCAAAAGAATTATTTTAGTCTTATTTTGTATGTCCATAGTAAATATTAATAAATTATTCAAAGAGTTGCATGTACTTTATTACCACAACCAAATGAATAAAATATAACAAGGCACCTTTACATTGAGTATGTGATGAAATTAAAAACTATGTCACACAAAAACTAGTTAAAAACCACTTAAAAACATACTCATATATTGCTTTAAAATTCAAAATAAATTCTAGAAAATTCATATATACCTTTTACACTTGAAGTGGAGAAAACTTGGTTTCATGTTGTCCATTTGTTGAGCCATTCATGTTGTCCACTTGTTAAGCCAAGGAAACAAAAACTGTATAGCAACATCAACCTTTTCAAAATACTTCTTCTTCCAACTCATTCTTACTACAATAAGCAATGTTGTGAGTCCAAAACCTACTCCATATGACAATCCCAATGTGATCTCATACCATGGAATTTCTATACTCTTTTTTCTCTTGATAGGAGGAGGAGGAGGAGGAGGAGCAAATTGTGGCGGAGCAATTTTTTGGAAGTGGACACCCCCATAAATTTGGGTTTCCTAAGTATGATGATTCTGGTCGTATATATAACTTTTGTCCTTGCGGTATACTTCCTGAAAGGTTATTGTTTGACAAGTTCAGCACCCCCAAATAGTCCAGAGATTCTAGCTGTATAGGGATTTTTCCAGAAAATCTGTTTGAAGAAAGGTCTAGTGACTCAAGCTGACTCAAATTTCCCAAACTATTTGGAATGCATCCATTGAAATAATTCATAGATAAATTGAGAAACATCAACCCCTTCAACTTTCCAAAATCAGAAGGAACTTCTCCTTCTAATTTATTATTTGAGAGATCTATGGATATCAAGTTGGAACGTATGTAAGGATATTGTAAATCTATGCCTTTGGCAGTCATATCCAATCCTTCAAAATGTATAGATAATTGGATGTTGATGTTGATGTTGATTGTCAACACAAAGCCATCTTCTTTTACAATGGTCATTGCTTGTAAGGATAAAATATTTAATGGAATAAAGCCTGAAAGACTATTGGAAGACAGGTGCAATATGTGAAGCTCTGTTAGTTGGCCAATCTCTGAAGGAATGTTGCCTGTAAAATCATTCCCCTTCATCACCAACACTTTTAACAGTGAAAGATTTCCAATGAACTTTGGAATCTGACCTTTAAATGAGTTGTCTCCAATATCAAGAAGCTGTAAATTTGTACAATTTGTGATTGAGGGAGGGAATAATCCCTTTAGCTTATTATTCCGGACAACTAATGATTGAAGCTGGTATAGTCTACCAAACTCATAAGGCATCTGTCCCTTTAAGCTATTATTTCCCAAATTTAAAACTTCAAGCGAAGAACAATTGGCCAAACTTGGAGGGATGATTCCATTTAAATGGTTGTTTGCCAAATTCAACACTTGAAGGTCAGATAAAGTGCCCAAACTTGAAGGAATATTTCCTGTAAACAAATTGTCATTAAGCATCAAAACTGCTGTTTTCGGAGACCACAATGATGGAAGGTATCCACTCAATAGATTTTTAGACACATCTAAGACGACCAATTGCATCCACATTGAACTATTTGTAAAAAGACGCCCTTGCAGATGATTTGCTGTCAAATTTATGGATATCAAGGACGAGGAGGTTTCCCATAGCCAAGAGGGAATTTCTCCACTAAGATTGTTGTCAGCCAAAGTTAAGCTCTCAAGGAAGAACTGAGTTGAGATCCAAAGTGGAATTTGGCCATTGATCTTACAAGATTCCAAATATAACTCTTGTAATTGAAAAGAGGGAATCCAAGTTGTGCTAATGTTTAAAACACAATTGGATAGAGATAATAGCTCTAATTTCGTGAGGTTGTGAAAAAATGTTTCTGAAATTGTCTGGTTGTTGTTTAAGAATAGAGACAATCCCTTTAATTCCGTGAGGTGGTGAAAAAATGTTTCTGAAATTGTCTGGTTGCTGTTTAAAGAGAGGTGGAGATCTGTTATAGAAGATGGCAATGAAGACGAGGGAATTGTCAAGTTGAATGCATGTTGGTCGTCAGCATAGAGGAGGATGAGAGAGGACAGCTTAGCAATTGATGATGGAAGTGTCCCACTTAGTAGGTTCTGCGAAACAATTAAGTAGGACAGCGAAGAAAGATTGCCTAGAGATTCGGGGATATTACCATTTAGTTGGTTGGACGAAAGATCAAGGTCTAGTAGGGAAGAAAGATTGCCAAGAGATTCGGGGATATTACCATTTAGTTGGTTGGACCAAAGAGAAAGGTGTAGTAGGGAAGAAAGATTGCCTAGAGATTCGGGGATATTACCATTTAGTTGGTTGGACGAAAGATAAAGGTATAGTAGGGAAGAAAGATTGCCTAGAGATTCGGGGATATTACCGTTTAGTTGGTTGGACGAAAGATAAAGGTATTGTAGGGAAGAAAGATTGCCTAGAGATTCGGGGATATTACCGTTTAGCTGGTTGGACGAAAGATCAAAATATTGAAGATGCCATAGATTTCCAAGACAGAGAGGAAGAGTACCTGTTAATTGATTGGCCCATAATTCCACATATTTGATAGAACGGAGATCGCACAAGATGTCCGATATGACACCACCGTCCACAGCATAGGTAATATTAAGTGTCAGCACGTGGTTGGTGTGGAGATCACAGGATATGCCATACCACGTACAACAATCGGTTCCATTCACCCAGGAAATGAGAGTGCCGTAGGAATCATTGAGGCGGGCTTTGAAGAGGAGGAGGGCTTGGGATTCCTGGTGATGGCAGTTATGCAGTCCATGGCAGGGACTTGCACAAATGCAAAGGAGAACAAACAGGAGTTTCTCAAGGGGGAGTGGGAGGGCCATTTTACTCACAAATTGGAAATGGGCAAGAAAGACGATAGTATCAGGGAGAATGAGAGATTGGTAGTGAAAATACATAGCGTGTAAAAGGCTATTTATAGAAGCTGAGTGCCCCGATTAGGAGAAGGCTAATCCCAGTGGAAACGCAAACCCAAAGCGCATTTTAGCGGGGTCGTCATGCTTTTGACATTTGAGAGAAAACCAAAATTGTATCCGCCTTCCTTCCCTTCTTTTCGCGGTGGGGATAGAAAATGTTAATAAACACAGTCAATTCCAGATAAGAAAAAAAACCAGTCAATTTCACTGCGAACCCAAAGCGCACGTTAGCACGCAATTCCACTGCGAACCCAAAGCACACGATAGCGGGGTCATCACGCAATTGACTTTTGAGATAAAACCAAACTTGTACAGTGACTTGTCACATGGGTTTGTCTTTCGGGTTGGTGGAAATGGATATTTAGAAGATATGATGTGTGCTACAATTTTTTTTAATACATTTCAAAGAAAAATACAAAAAGAGGTGAAGGTTTTAGGCACTGTGAATGAGATTTTTCTTAAGCTTGATTTGATTTTAAAGGTGATTTTAACTTTTATAAATTTGACTTGACTATGTAATGATTTAAAATTATAGAATTTTTTGTTTAGGTAGGATGATGATGGCCATGACCCTCTCAAGAGATTTTACAATATTTTTAAGCTTAACTTGATTTTAAAGGTGGCTTAAATTTTTCCAGGCTTGACTTGATTTTAAGGGTTATTTTAACTTTTCTAAATTTGACTTAACTATGTAATGATTTAAAATTATACAAGTTTTTGTTTAGGTAGGATAATGATGGCCACAACCCTAAAGGGATTCTACAAATTTTTTAAGCTTAACTTGATTTTAAAGGTGATTTTTAATTTTTCTAAGCTTGACTTGATTTTAAGGGTGATTTTAACTTTATAATGATTTAAAATTATAAAAGTTTTTGTTTAATTTTTCCCTCCATGGGGCTTTACAATCACTTCATTTTTTTTGTTGAAATAATGTAAAGCGCAACTTGGGGCCATCCTTCTCATGTATATAATGGGGAATGGGGTCACCCTTCCCTTGATTTTAACTTTGGTAACTTGGATGAGAGTCCAACTACATTACAATGGGGTGTGTTAACAAGGACAATGACTTCAATTTTTAAAGTTGGTTTAGTTTAAAAAGTAAAGAAAATTAAATTTTTAAATTAACTAAATAAAATTGAAATAAAGTCTATTTATATTATATATCTGATTAGATAGTAATATTATAATTTTTTTTGCTAGAGAACAAGGGGTTGTACTGGGGTCCCTCACCCTTAACAAATCAAAACTCTCTCCTTTAGAGCTTGAGACTCTACAAATAAATTCAATTCTTATCTCAAATGAGTTGCTATAGCTAGATACCTACATATTTTACAAAATGATTGAATTCTTGATTTTCTTTTCTAGATCTTCTTCAATTTTTTTGTGTGAATACAAATATTTCAAAATTTAACATCCTTCTTCTTGATATTTTTCTATAGCAACCTTCACAAAACTAAAACTCCATCTCTATTGTTTATGTATTGTATCTTAGTAGATTAATATTTTTGAAACATCACACTATCATAGTTCTCTTTACCAAATTTGGATTGTTAGTTTCCTTCCTAAACCATAAGTGCAACTACAAAAATTAAAATAAATAGTTTATATGAAAGCATATTACTGTTGTAAAATAAAGCAATTATTACCAATATAAAACATTAAAGTAAATCTTAATCATTATTTGATTTAGGCATTCAACATTTTCTTGTTGGCTTCAACTAAACTTACTTCTTCTAACCATAGAAAAGAGAATTTAACTTCATGATCATCAATTAAAACCCCTCTATTGGCTAGCCTATCTACACGTTTTTCCTTCCCTTAATGTATGTGTAAACATGATTTCTTTAAACTCTATAGAAAGGTTTTGTATTTCCACAATTATCTCTTGTACGTTCCATGGAGCCTTTACTTTCCTCAAAATTACATTTATTACTATTAGTGAATCACCTTCCATCCATACTCTATTCCATTTCATTTGTTTGTATATTTTTAACCCATTCAAAGCCACCCAAGCTTCAGTTTCATTATTTATCTTAAACCCACTATTGAAAGCATAATGATATAAAATCTTGCCTCTATTATTTCTAATTATTCCTCCTAATGGTCATGGATTTTCTTTAGATGCTCCATCAAAATTTAATTTGACCAACTCCACATCTAATAGTTTCCACTTTATATTCTTTGCCTTCTTTTTGTTTTTCTTGTACCCAACATCATAATTTCATTTGATGACTTGAATCCATCTATCAAGGCTCTCTACTTACAGATAAGGGATTGGATGAGTTAATACGGTTGGTTTAGACTATGGCTAAAAAAATCTTCCTTTTCATTACCTCTAAACTGCTTTCCTTTCCTTTAAATATTGTTCTATTTATCTAGCTATACATTCTAGAGTATTGTATCTATTAATATATCCCATATTGTTTTAAAGCCTAACTTTTAAAAGTGCTCTGCCATTGCATTAATCATTCTTCAATTCTTCCATTTATCACCCTACATTTACCAAACATATTAAGAATCCATTGTCATAGTTACCAAACTATTGAGTAGTGTCCCAAGAGACAGTCTATTCTCTCCTCTTTTTAAAAAAGAACACATTGTGAGGGACCATGAAAACCCCTTTTATAAGGTTATCCCAAGATAAAATTATTTTTTTGACCTATTAACCAAACAAATATTTGGACTTTAAAAATGCTCGTGTTATCCCAAATATCTCTTCATATTCTTATTATAATCCTCTTTTGTTGGTTCTTTACATTATATCCAACTCTTGTTGTGTATTCTCCTAAGCTATTCAAATTCCAAATTAGCTTATCCTCAACTTTCCTCAAAATAATCAATGTTATCTTTCTGCTCAACTACCTCCTAGCTTCAATATCTTGTATACTTTCCATTTACATCTTTCTTCCTAATCCTTGTACATAATGTTTGAAAACCTATCACCATATTTATCTTGAATTAGTTTTATCCATGGTTTCGAAAATTGGATCCAGATTAAGAGATTTTTATCACACCAAAAATCCATCCAAATGGAATTTTTTTCTCTTGTTCCCACCACCGATATTAGACCTTTAATCACCAAATAAATTGATTTTTTTAAACCATTCCATAGTGCAAAATAATTTGGTAGTGAGAATATAGTAAATATCAAGCTTGGATAATTGGGTTCAACATATTCACTTAGAAGAATTAGTTTGTATTGTATTTAACTCTCTTTGTACAATTGCCATGTTAATTTTTCCCTAAGAGCTACGTTTGCATTTGTAAGAACTCTTAAATTGAGATCTTCCCTAGTTTTATCATCACACATATTGCTCCTGAAAACATAAATTCAGAAATCAAGAGTTCTTAACTAGTGGCCTCTCGTAGGCCACTGATTAGGTTCACCATGAATATCAATTCCCCCCTCATGGTGAAACACAATCTATAAGGTGTCGATCTCTGCCAAAAATACACCTTAATACAAATGACCTTTGGTCTACCTCAAATGACCTTTTATAATGCAATATGGAACCAAGAGTCCATAATATATAGATTTTACAAATGACCTTTGGTCTACCTCAAATGACCTTTGATCTACCTCAAAATAAACTTTGACATACATAACAAATAATCTAAGATATTCTAGCAATGGCTACCACATATTAAAGAGCGTTCATGATTTCACCCACCATTTTCTTAGTCCTCCATTTTCATCCTTCATAAAAATCCTAGTATTATATATATATATATATATATATATATATATATATATATATATATATATATATATATCTTAGGTAAATTGTGGTTATATAGAAACCTCGAGAACCTAGTGTAGAGGTGGAAAACTTGCATTATGTATGATTCTCAATTGGATCCATTGGGAACCAAGATGACCATGATGGTTGTTATACTCTCTACACTCAATGGATAAAGGAAAGGGGTTCACCAAGAATAATTTTAGCACTCACTCCAAGTCTAGGGTGGAAGTGTTTAATATACCAATTAAGCAACCAGCTATGTTTGACCTCTATAAACTAAACTACACAAATAAAAGAGTGGTGCAAGACACACAAGATGCAAGAAGACAATATTTAACCCTAGTTGATTCTTTGATTTAATGATCTCTAATCCCAAGTTGCAAGAAATGAAATTATTTCTTTTGAGCAAGGGCACAAGTGAAATGCACAGACAAGACTAAGCCCTAGATGCAAAACTATATGCCTTTCTCCTTTAAATGCAATAATAATAGAAACAAACACACAACCAAAAAAATTAACTTAGGATACTTATCTAATATGATGTTTAATTCAAGCTTTTATCTTACATGCAGAATATCCCACAACTTCAACCTAAAAATTTATTTTACAAAAACTCTAGAAAATATGATTAGTATTAGGGGACTTCCATAGGTTGCTATGTAGTAGAGCTTGGAGGCATGTTAGTCAAGCCCCCTAGGTCATTTTAATTGACCTTTAGAAATAAGAAGTAAATGTTGACCTTTTGTGGAAATGGATAAACAAAATGCAATGAAACAAAACAATGCAAAAAACATAATGTAAACACCAGTATTATATCATAAATGCAACATACAAACACAAACCTAGGGTTTAGGAGTGAACCTTACCCTCAAACTTGATGCATATTCCCTATATGGAGCATCTGTGATCTTGGATTTATAGAAATTGTACCCTGTAAATACGGGGTATGATTTTGTAATAGATCAATGAAAACAATAAATCAATGTGAAATAAGCAAAAAAAAATGCATTTGATAATATAAGAATGATAAAATGTGTGAAACAACCTAGTGATAGCGAAAGAGACAGAAAAATGGATGAAGACCTCCACAAAATGGTTGACTCCTCCTCAAGGCTCCAACCACTACACCAAAAAAGGGCTTTAATGACAGCTAAAATAAGATAGTTCTTTACAGTGGTAACAAACGACCCTAATAGATCCTAAGATGGTGGTTTATAACTACCCTCTTAGGATAACCATCCTCTTAGGGTTACCCTAAGAGGGAAGTTATAAACCATCCTCTTAGGACTAAGATGATGGTTACAAACCGTTGTCTTAGGGGTCACCCTTATATGGTGGTTATAAACCACCGTCATAGGGTGACCTAAGAGGGTGTTTTATAACCGCCCACGTAGGGGAACCCAAATTTTTTTTGGGTGCCCTTATGAGGGTATTTTATAACCACCTTCTTAGAGGTGGTTTAGGTTTTTTTTATATAAATAAAATCATAATAGGCGAGCTTAAAACCTCCGTGTGCTGACATCATTGTTTCTTCAAAACTTTCATTTTTCTTTTAGCAGACCATTTGGCTTAGCTATTGTGTGAATAGAATACAACCTCCATATCATGCGTTGACATTATTATTTTTTGAAGCTTTTATTTTCCTTTTAATAGTCCATTGGCTTAGCTACTCGACATTGCGCAAATAGATACAACCTCCACACCGCACATTGATATTATTATTTCTTCGAAGCTTTCATTATTATTTCAAAATTCCATTGGCTTAGTTTGTCGATACTGCATGAATAGATACAACCTCCACACTTCTTGAACCAAACATCATCTCATCTATCATACTACGGCTCCTAAGCTTCAATTCATGTTGTTCATTTTTTGGTTGGGGTTTGCTCTAAAATTTATCTGGAACTTTTGCTACTTTACCCCTGATTCTTCACTTTGTTGAATAAATTTGTAACCTAAAATGGCAAGAGATGAGGGCCGAAGCAAAATTTGAAGGTATAGAAAGGGGTATGAAGATAAATTTAATATTGGAAGAGATGAGGTTAGTTAGGTTAAGTGAATTTTACATTATTTTAGGTATTTTTGTGATTAGAGTTTGGAATTTTTTAGTTTGTAAAGTTGTGTTTACGCATGATATTTGTAAAATTTGAACCCTATATTTGTAAAATTTAAACCTTAAATTTGTAAAATTTAAACCCTAGTTTGTAAAGTTGTGTTTACAAATTCTAGGTTCCTTTCTTTCTACTGCTAGTGTGGATTTCAACATCCAAATATACACCCACTCAAAGTCACATTTAGATTTAATTTTTAGCACCCTTCAAGATAGTAGCATTGGCCTTTTCACCAATGTGGCTCAGTCTAAATTCAGACCTTGTATCAGTAAACAAAAGTGGTTGGCTATTGAATTGCTTGCTCTATGTTTTGCAAGCATGAGAATAACTACGTCCATAATTTTTTTAAAATTTGTTGATATTTTTTAGCCATTAAATCATATTTTTATTATAATATAAACTAGTTTCCAAGAATAAATGAAATTTAGTAAACTTAACTCTCTTTTATTTATGGTAAAAATGAGTGCATCTTGCTAGAGGGTATGGTTGTTTTGTTTTTGTTGATCTTCCTTTCAAAAAGATCAAAAATGGTTTATGTTTGATGGAAATTTAAAGTTTTAAGTTGCGTTATATCCTCTCTAGGTCATCGTAATTCCATTTTTGGTTTCCATCAAGCTCACAACTTTCCATTCCATATTTGGACTCTAAAGAAAAAAAATTCACATGTTCTTTTCAAGGTCATAACTTTCTACAAAGTATTACATTTACTATGAAAAAATAATCCATTGGGAAAGCTATAAAAATATCAAATAATCCAACAAAGTGAGTTATATATATATATATATATATATATATATATATATATATATATATATATATATATATGTATGTATGTATGTATGTATGTATGTATGTATGTATGTATGTATGTATGTAATATATAATATATAAAATTTTGTATATCAATATCAGTGTCCTTATAGAACTGTTATATTCAGAAAAAATAATAGACTTGACATGTTGCTCCTTTCGTTGTTATTTTTACAAGATACCACTATCAACCTGTTGAAATATCCTCTACTATCCTGTCATTGGAAGTAGAATTATATATATATATATATATATATAATAACAATAATTGATAAAAATTATATAAAAATGTATAAAACTTTGTTTGTCAATATCAGCATCCTTTCAAAACTGTACTATATAGAACAAGGGGTAAACTTGATATGTTGCTCTTTTCATTGTTATTTCTACAAGATACTATTGTTAACCTATTGAAATATTCTCTATTATCACTATCATTGGAAGAACACATCGAGCATTTCACTTCTTATAGACTTGATAAGTTGCTCTTTTAATTATTAATTTTATAAGATACCATTGTTAAATTGATGAAATATCCTTTGTTATCATTTTTATTGGAAGTAGAACTAGAACTAGAGCATTCCACTCCATTCATGTCATACTATCACATTGGATTAGAGTTTCATATTTTTTAAGTCAAACTACAACGTTAACCAAATCCATATTGAAAGAGTAAACTTCAAGTACAACAAATGTGATTCCAAATAAGATTGTTTTTCTGAATATGGTTGGGTCAGGATGCTTCCATTTGGTAATTATGCCCTTTTATTTTATTTGGGTCAGGATGCTTCTTATGACTAGGAGTTCCTGCAACAACATTTGATGCTCTATATTCACCAATACTATTACCATCAATTTGTCTAAATAATTTTAACCTATTTGCAACACTCTTCTTGTACCTTATTACAATGAGAATTATTGCAAGAAAATTTATTATGTTTCACTACTTGTTGGATTGTAACTTGCTAGATGCAACATGCTAGAAAAATTTTATATTTAGCTACAATACAGACAATATATTTAGCTAGAAGGTATCAAAATGGAAGGTTACAATATGTTTATATTAGCAATTTTATAATGATATGCATGTGTTTCAATTCCAAAAAGTCGATGTGGATTTGGTATCATAAGTATTGTAGCTAAATAAAAATATTTTCTTTGGCTTCTCAGATCCTTGTAATCGTAGAAGAGTCCATGTGTGCCATTCCCCATTGTCAACTAGATGAAGGTGATGATATGGCTAAAATCCAATAGAAATATTTGAAAATTATTCACAAGGGTAAAAATATTTTTGAGCATGTGCTCATACATACGAATTTTCCAATATATTATTATTTGAATCTCTTCATAGTGGTGATATTGGGATATGATTGATTTTTAAGATCTAAAATCATTCAATGAAATGACTTGGTAACTGAGATACACATGGTATTTGAGATCAAGACTTAGGTTATACCAAAGACTTCTCATTTGTCAAATTGAATATATTTTATGATTTAGATCCATCTGTCCTCTATCATTCTACTAGACCACATCCAAATTGTAAATTTAGATATTTTTAGTATTGGATAACAAATATCAAATGGAAAACTAAGACAAAATAGTGGAGGAATTCTTGCTTCATCATTTCAACAAACCTTGGAATGAAGTACATTTTTAAGTATAGCATGTTATGGAGTCTTGAAAAATAAACTATAAGACTTTGCATGATTTTGTACATTGTAATATGTTTTTAGGATGTTTAAAATATTTATTATCATTTTTGATGAGCTGCGATGAAGGGGCCACAACTTGTTAGTTTAAGTTCTAGGTTTACCAATATAACACTTATATCTTAATTATCTACAAAATTCATTATGTTAGTTTAATTCCTAGTTCTACCAATATAACACTTATATCTTAATTGTGTAAACAAATTTTTATCTTTAAAATTCTTTAAAATACAATATCAACTTCTATCATAATTATTTCTTCCTTTTCAAGTAAAGCAGGGATAATAACATGAACTTTCTAATATCTAGATAATTTAAACTTGTAGGCATTATTTTGTAGTTGATTTTGGTTTATGTAGTTTTTAATTAGTGTTTTTTTCTTCCCTTTTCAAAACGGTTTATATTCTATTTATGGATAAAATAACTTCTACTCTATATTTGATGTTACCTCTTTTGGTTGTTGAGATATTTCTTTATAAGTGACTCATTCATAGGTTCTCTTATGTTACTTGAAGATGATGGAACATTTTATAATAGAGGTTGTGACAAGATGGTGCTATATGGATTGAAAAAACCCTGTAAGTGTATCTTTTTTATCTTTTATGTTTTTGATAAACTTACCCGTGGACTTGTTATTATGTTCTCCAAAATATCCTAGAGAAATAATACATATATTATTTTATGCAAATTGATATTTGCATTATTATTCAAATACATATATAATTTTTTCATCATGTTAACTTTATTTTAATCTGTTATGGAGAATGCTTGGCAAGATGTTCAAGAACCAAGTATTTTGAACAAACAAGAATTTTCCATGTCTAAAATTTTTTACAGAGTAGACCTATAGCTTTGACCCACTAAGGAAATCACATATTGCATTGACTAGAATACCTTTTATAAATAGTGATTGAAATTTGCTAAATGTGAAATTCTTGTTTGTATTTGCATTGTTTTGGTTATTTGCATTCTTGTTGCTTGAATTTGTGAATTTGGAATTTACATGGAAATGGAAATCAAGATGCATTATTAATGGATTTAAAGATTTATGACAAGATTCCTTCAGAGATAGGAAATTTATGCAAAATCTTAACATTTATTAACAGTTTGGGGGATCTGTTCATAACTGGTCATATATCTTTGCTTGTTTCTTCATTGAAAGAATCATCTTTCTGTCATCCTCGGGTTCACTTTATCTGGTAAGCTTTATTAGATAATTTGTTTATAGACCTAGAAAAGGTCACCAAGGTTGAATAACAATCCTTTTTTGCCTATATTTGGATGCTAAAAAAATGGATCTACCACTCAAATTACAAGTTGAAATATGGTGTTGATTTTAGATGTGTTATAACCTGAGCCTATCTATTTAGAGACATCAAATTTTGACTTGAAGATCCATATAGTGCTTGTTGCTTGAATTTCTGAATTTAGGATTTACATTTAAATGGAAATTCAGATGCATTATTGCTAGCTTTAAATCTTTATAACAAGCTTCCTTCAAATATGGGAAATTAATGCAAAATATTACCGCCTATTAATAGTCTAGGGGATCTATTCATAACTGATCATATACTATTGCTTTTTTTTGCATTGAATGAAGCATCCTTCTATCATCCTCGGGTTCACTCTATTTGGAAAGCTTTCTTAGACATTTTTTGTAGACCTAGAAAAGATCACCAACTATACTTCGGTTATTGGAACATGGTTGAATGATAAATTTAAAAAATGTAAACTATTAAGCCCTCCAATTGGTATTATCTAAGTTTATGTGATATATTTCTTACCATATAAACAACCTGTACAATATAAATTATCATGCACCTGGAAGCATCTACATTCTTTAGTTAGATGTCCTTATATCTAGAATTGTCTCTCAAGTCGACCAATTTAAAAAATATTTATCTTTTATTCTACTAGAAATTTAGAAGTTGAAAAAATAAACAAACAAATTAATAGCTTCTAATTGAAATGCTTTGGACAAAGAGTTATTTTACTAATTGTATTTTCAATCAATAGATTGAATTTAAGTTTTACATCAATTTATACCATATTGCAGGAGTTAATATGAGAGATTACATTTGCACAAGTTTCATTTTTATTGCATATGTTATATGTAACTCTCCAAGCAATGTTTGCTCTGTAACTCTCCAAGCACATCTGAGTTTCATTAATAAATCTAGTTTCTTAGGGTTGATAAGTTATAATAACAATCCTTTTCTATCTATATCTGGATGCTAAAAAAATGGATCTATCACTCAACTGTCTAGCTTACAAGTTGAAATATGGTGTTTGTTTTAGATGTGTTATAACCCGAGCCTATCTATTTAGAGACAGCAAGGCTTGACATGAAGTTCAGGAGAGTAGAAACCTCCCCATCCATTTTTTGAAATGTGGTCATCGACACAAATTATAATTTTCAATTTTTGGATTCAATAACTATACACTAAACTAGTTTCAACTCTAGCAACAATAACAACTATCCAACAGTAGTAAATTCAAACATATACTTTATTCTTAGAGTTTGCTTTTAAGAAGGGGAGTGCAAGGGATTTGGTTTTTAGAGTAATCATGAAGCTTTATTATATATGTCATACCTAGCTTACACATGCATTAAACATGTCATTACGTAGGTTAATAATTCATCAAAAATTATTTTATATTAAACATTGGATTAGATAGTTCTCAATTCTTATTACAACCAATGAACTTACGAACTTTTCTCTATTTATAGGGCTCCCTTGCATGTCTATACTATGTGAATTACATATACATTATTATTTAGCAATTTCTTCCTTGAGCACTTGACATACTTATGTTTGTTTTGTTTATAGGTTGTGTAATTTGTAGATTGGAAAATCTAATAGTGTTCACTCTAATAAGCTACAATCAAGACTTCTAAAGTCCATCGGTGTTGGGGGGCTTGTATATTCTGGTTTGTGGAAAGACCAATCCTTACAGGTGTTCCTCATGAATTCACATTATTGGTTTACTATTTAATTATAGAATTGAATCTTATTATACCAAATCTCTTTTTGCAATGTTCCTTAGAATTCTTCCCAATTTTTAGAAAAATATTTCTTCGACCAATTGCAAGCATGTGTTATTTTCTAAATTTTTGAAGAACTAATGTCTATGTTCCATTTCATCAAAATTTCTCATTTCTCCATTTGTAAATTTATTTTTGGTTATATGATTTGATAATAAAACTGGCATCTTTGATGCATACATTTAAATCATTTGTAGTATAATTATAAATTACATTAATTTTTGGTCTAATTTCTAGTCCCTCCAACATGGATCACCTCCTTTATATTTTGTTTTTAGGTTGGGACCATAAGAGGGTGGTTTAAACCACCCTCTTAAGGCTAATAGGGTAGTTTAAAACCATCTTCTTAGGGTCTAAGAGGGTAGTTTAAAACTTCCCTCTTAGGGTCTAAGAGGGTAGTTATAAACCATCATGTTAGGCCTAAGAGGTCTTAACCCTAAGAGGGTGGTTAAAAACTGCCCTATTAGGCCTAAGAGATCTTAACCCTAAGAGGACAATTACAAATCACTCGCTTAGTCATAAGATGGTATACCGGCCTCGTAGTCCTAAGAGGATGGTTTTCAACCACCCTCTTAGACCCTAAGAGGGTGGTTCTTTGAGGAAATTTTTAGCCATCATAATATGTTGCAGACTTTTTATGATGCCCTCATAGATAGTGGTTGAATAACCACCTTTAAATGCCTTTAAGGGTGGTTTCTAAACATCATTAAAGCTCATTTTAGTGTAGTTAATACTTATCCACCAAGGATAGCAAATCAACAATGCAACAAAATAACACCAAAAGAATCTTTCCAAAGATCACTTGAACACTTGGAGAACATGCAAATTTTAAAACTTGCCAAAGAGCTTATGATTTTTATCTTAATTTGCTAGGTAAAATGCTAGTTGTCATGCCAACTAGCAAAAAATGATCTAAAACCCTCTATTTATATTAGATTGAAAACATAAATTATGGAAAAACCCTAAGGGAGGGCCAAACTTAAATAAATTAGCTTGAAAATTAGGTTTTCTAAGATAAAATCCTAACATACCAAAATTGTACCTTATAAGGGTTGACCATGATTTTGGCAAAACTTGGAAAAAAAGAGGAAAGAGGGGAGAAAAGAGACCCAAACTTGCATTTGGGAAAGTTGGAGGGTCTTGTATCGCTCCAAATTTTTCGCACCCTTACCTTCAGGCTATAGGATCCGTGCCGGAAGGAGGATGGGAAAAGGATGTCGCGGTACCTCGGACTGAGAGGACTTGCGAAGGTCCCGCCTCTCAAGGGAGGTGTATTTTGATGATTTTTCGATGGATGGTGGGTTCACCAGGAAACATTTAATGGCAGTTTCCACGCCTAGGTTTGGAATGTGTTTTTATGTGTTCGTTTTTAGCCTTAAGCATTCATATCCTAGGTTTGGCCAAATGAATCTAAATTAATCTATATGAAAGTGCAGATTTAATGAATACAAAAAATAATAGAACTAAAAAACAGAGAAATTACAGAATACAAATGAAGAATACCTGATCCGGATGTCTGATGGAGATTCTGATGTTGAAGCAGTCAGGATCGTCTGGAATTCGACAGAATCGTCTGAGATCAGACAAGATCATCTGAGATCTGATGAATTCGTCAGACGAATTCGTCAGAGACCTGCAAACAAAAAAATAGATGCAAAATACAGAGAATACCCCTGTGATAACGAGAGGAAACAACACAAAACAACAATATGAATACTGAACAATAGTTATGAATAGAAATTCAAACAAATTATGATATTCTAGTGATAAATCATGATCTTATTATGCAATCTAAGCTAAATGGGTGAACTCCAAATGCAAAATAACATAAAATACTGAATAAAATTGCTAATTACAACATAAAACAGTAGAAAAGGGGAGAAGAAACGCAAACTTTAGGAATCGATTGCCTCAATGTTGACTGCAATCGAAATCGTCCCACATCGGTACGAAATCGTCTCTGATTCGACAGGATCGCCTCCGATCTGAACAGGTTCATCGGCGATGATGAAATCTTGCTCCGACTGAAAAACACTAATGTACCTACAACAAAATTGATATAGGACTACTGCAAGTGTGAATTTAGGATAATTTAACGTGTATGAAGTTAAGTTACAGAGAATTTCAGCCAGGGGTTGGGAAGGGAAGGTCCTAATGATTAAATAGGCTTAGGGGAGTAGTTAGGAGGTTGGAGATCATCCCTATTTGGGAGATCTCCAACGGGGGAGGGTCTCTAATGGCACAGACACGCTTCTGCCCGGATTAGAGGCCCGTTGGAACAGAAGCTAATTGTGCAAAATCAGTTTTGCGACAAGATCGTCTGGACGTCCTAGCCCAGACGAAATCGTCAGATCTGGGGCGATATCGTCTGATCGACGACGATATCGTCAAACGGTCAAAAAAACCTCTAAAAATGGCATGAAAAAGGGGGAAACGGATTACCCAGCGGTTAACGAGCGGTTTGGGAGGTTAAAATTTGAATTTAAATTATTTACTAAGGTGAATGTAATTATTACAATTTCACTGCGCCAATTTTAGGGTGCTACATTTTGCCCCCTCTTTAGCGAATTTTCCGAAGAAAATGCGTTAAAGATGAGTTCTTCTCGATCTACGAGAAAGCAAAAATTATTCCCATTTTTAGGCGACGATTCTTGGTCGAATCGTACGACAGCTTACTATGGTGCCCCCTCCGTGTTTTTACCCAAATCGAACGTTTGAGGTAAAAACGCGAAAAAGCAAAATTATTTTTGAATAAAATTAAGAAAAATAGGGTAAAACCCTAATTCATTTTTACTGTTCATTTTTACTGGTTTTTAGAGCTCTAAAGCAAAAATGGTGGAGACGACGCACAGATCAACAGAGGTCCGGCGCGGTCTACGGGTAAGAGTCTAGACTTAACTAGAATGCTTTAATTTGATTTTACATGCTTTTTAGGTAGATTTTAGATGAATTTTGAGCATCGCGGCCATTTTTGGGCCGTCGACGTCGTCGGGACGAAATCGTCCCGATTTCGACGAAATCGTCTCAATTTCGTCTAAGGGCGAAATCGGCGAAAGGGGGACGATTTCGTCAAATTAGAGACGATTTCGGCTTGCAAAATCGGAGACGATTATGCTCAAATTTGGGACGATATCGTCCAATAGTGGGTGATATCATCAATTGCTTAAATTGAACTTATTTTATTTGCATTTTTAAATACTTGAATTGTTATTAATGTTTGTTTGTTGTTTTGTTGTTTATGTTGCAGAGAGGTTTGCTAAAGAGCAGGGAATGGAAGTATGGAGGTTTGAGGGATGACTTGGCCGCTCTTACACAGGCAGAGCGGGATCAGCTAGCACAGGCTGGCTTACAGCATGTGGCAGAGATGCCACAGGTGTCGACAGATATGGGGCTACTGACAGCCCTAGCAGAGAGATGGTATCCGGGTTCCTCATGTTTTTGGCTACCGACAGGGGAGATGACTCCCACTCTAGAGGATGTATGGAGGATTCTAAGAATCCCCATACAAGGACGATTGATCACTCCTACGGCCAATCAGGGCCATGCTATGGGACGATTGTGTGGTGACCCGAGCTTCGCCCTGGAGAAGGGCGAGTTAATATCGAGGCATCGCGTCAGATGCCTGGGGCATCTAGACTCACACGAGTTCTAGCTGGAGTGGTTGGTGGACTTTTTTATGCCACCAGAGCGGATGCAGGGTGCCATGGATGCTGGCAGATGTGATCTGCGACATGCGAGACCACGGGTACAGGTTCTCTTGGGGCAGTTTTGTACTATGCCGATTGTACAGGATCCTATATGGGGTCGTGTACAAGGGCGACCGATGTCTAGTGATGACATCGCTCCTACAAGTTTGGTGTTGGGAGCACATTGCAGTGCGGAGGCCGATAGGGCTTCCTTTGATGAGGGTTGATGGGGAGAGGCCCCGAGTCTTCTACTGGTGGCTCCGAAGAGGGTCACAGCGGTGGATCGACCTTCCTATGTCCCGGAGACTATTAGATGACCTAGTCCCAGACCAGATTACCTAGAGGCCATGGAGGGAGCATCCAGGGTGGGCCGAGGACGGACAGGAGTTGGCTCGCATCAGGCGAGTTTGCTGGCTTCGGATGGAGAGGGGAGAGGTGGAGCTCCACCGCTATGACCGAGTTTTGCGTCAGTTCGGTCTGCAATAGGGGATCCCATCTCTCGAGGGATTATGAGTTTTCCCGGACTGTCCGGGATAACACCACGGTTAGCGGGGCTCCAGACATGCAGCGGTTCTGGAGTCAGGACACAGATGATGCCCCCATTCAGCCAGTGGATGGGGATGATGCAGGTGTAGCCGATGGCTACGATGCCTGGTACGCAGGCATCCGCCCTCCTCGGATGACGAGGGCACAGGGTTCGATACATGCAGTCATGCATCGGATAGGGAGGCGATGCCAGGCGGCTATGGAGGCGGCCCAGGGTCACGGCGGAGAGAGAGCCGAGGAGGCCACGAGGCACAGGAGAGGCCGCGGCAGAGGGAGAGGAGGGAGGCGAGACCCCCATCTCCATAGAGGGAGAGGCCACCATCACCCGATAAGGGCAAGGGCATTGACACAAGGGAGAGTAGCGAGACCGCTACTCTTCGAGCGGAGAGAGATCGTCTCCAGGCACAGGTGCAGACATTGCAGGATGAGGCTGCACGCCATCGAGCTGAGGTGACACAGCTCCGAGACGAGATTGCATGCCTCAGGGCACGGGGCGGAGGGGTGAGCACTGGGGAGCTGACACGGGCTATTGCCCAACTTACTTTCTACCAGAATTTGTACTATCAGCTGGTGCCAGAGGCGGATAGACTACCCTTGCCAGCCAACATCGTAGATCCGATCAGGATCGGGTCATCGAGGACCTCGTCCCGATCGAGGACTAGGACTCACAGTACTACTCAGACTACGATGGGGCCACCTCGTCCACCTCAGGGCGGGGGAGGAGATGAGGCGAAGAGCTCGAGGGGCTCTCGAGGCTAGAGGACTGCACAGCTTTGTACAGATTGATATGATAGCATTGTATTATTATTTTTTGTTGATAGAGGACTGAGTATGCCGAGGTATGCAATTGTGGCATACCAATCCAGTTTTGATGATGTATATATATTGTTGATATATATATGATATGTTTTTGATCATATGACTTGTGTTATGTGTATATGCTTATGATGCTTTTATGTTTGATTGGTTGATTTGATAATTGGATTGAGGATTCATGAAATTATGTCATTTTGAAAATTTATAATTTTGATGTCATGCGGTAATATTTTAAATGAAATAATCTGATGTAACAAATTGATTGTTTATGATGTAATGTAATAAAAAATAAAAAGAGACTTCTAACAATAATTTCAAAGGACATTGTCGCTATTATAGACCATTTCATGGAGTCGCTGCTCACTCGGTCGTCAAGCTAATCCCAGTATAGAAATATTGTTAAAAGTAAAAGAGTACTTAAGAGACTGTCTTAAGACTTTGGTGCAATGGTGAAAATGATGGTGATGATGGTTTGTTTTTCAGATTTTCATGAAAATAGTATGCATGAAATAATGTTAAAATGATTTTTGCTAGGCATAAATTCCTAAGTGTGATAAATTTTTTGGATAATTCCTTAGGAATTATACCATCATTGCAAAATTGAAGGTTGACATAATGACATGAAATAATGATAATGTGCATGCTTTTTGTTTAAAAGCATAATTTGTGTAACATAATGATTTAAGTCATATGGTTTTCATGATTTTTAAATAAATGGGGAATAAAAATTGTTACAATGATTTGCGCTAGGCATAGAATATGTAGGTATAGACTTATACCATCATCGCGAAAATCAAAAAAGAGATAGTTTTATTGCATGGTTGATTTTTGATAAACAAAAAATATGAAGATGAGGACTTGCGCTAGGCATAAAATTCCAATTTTGGTTTTGGAACTATACCATCGTCGCGAAAGTCAACCAGATATATATATTTTGATTGTATAGTTTTAAAAGAAAATTTTTGATTTTTCTATTATATAGTTGTCTTTATGCTAAACAACTGTACTTGATTTATTCCAAACAAGTTGCAAAAAGAATATTTCAAAGTATTTTGAAGACAAAAGTTAGATTTATAAGGAATCCCATGTGCATATGTGAATTCATTTCCGATCTTGATTTATCATAATGATACACAAAATCTCTCAAATACAAATGTGTGTGCAATTGCTTTGTGCATTTACCAGTTTTGAGCAAGATAATATGATACAAGTGATTTGAAGAAACCAAATAAGTGTTCATTAACCATGATGTAGATGCATATAACCATACTAGACTACTATGTAGGTCGGATTATCAAGAGCTAGCTAATCCATAAGCGAGACATAGGTCTGCATACAAAAGAAGGTCGCTAATGTGACGGACATATCACCACGCTAGGAGTTACCCAAGGCCAAGCGAGGTTGGGCACAAACCACTTGTTATGGGGCTTACCTCACGGTTTTTGAATAATTGAGAATTCCAGGGATTCAAGCTCATCAACCCTTCTTTTCTTTTCAAAGGGTAGGGAAAGGGATTTTATTGCTTTTGCTTTTGCTCATTTTGCTTTCTGCTTTCTTTTGAACTTTGCTTCTTTTTCTTTTTGTATTTTTGTTTGCTTGATTTTTGAGATAGTGCTTGAAATATTGTTGTAATGATATAAAATAACATTTTTCTTTTCTCTTTTTCTTGAACTTTTCTTTTCTTTTTCTTTGCTAGGGATACTTGCTCGGATTAGTCTGTAGAGCAAGGGATTTTTATTCCGGGTAGGGGTGAGCTTGTCCTTTTGCCAATTCTCAAAGATTCTAGACCATGTGCATGATAGGATAGCAGGGGAAACTTTTCGCTCAAGAAATCACTTCTACTATGTAGCAAAACATGGAAATTACAAATATAATCATTTTATTGTGAAAGGATGTGCTTGGTTTAAGTAAATAACAAGATCAATTCTCTATGCTCAAACTTTATTTAATTGAATTTTGTGGACTTTGATATAAGAGAGATTAGTAATCATGCCAGATAAAATCAAGATATTTATTTTTGTGAGTGTGCAAGTGAGGGATTCCAAATAAATGCTAATTTATCCAAAATAATTTGAAACATATAACTACAACATTTGTAAGAAAATATATATACTTTGAGAAGATTTTGAGAATACTGACTCTTTCTTTCTTCTTTATTTTGTTTTGGTTTCGAAAGAGTCAAGCATATTGCTGTTTTGATTTTTTTTTTTATCATTATTTTTGTTTTTTGGTTTTATTTTTGTTTTTGAACAAAAATTTAACAAGTGCCATAAATAAATGCAACAAATAGTTTTGAAAATTTTGATGAGTATGAATGTTTTTGGTGTTTTTGAATTTATAAATTTGAAAGAAATACAAGATAGTGATTTTGAACAAATATATACATGGATGAAGTGACCAAATTTATGCATAGTAACGTTTGAGATGCAAAATATTCATGGGTTCTTTAAGTTCTTTACCATCTAAGGTAGATAATTTGTATGCTCCTGATTCAAATTTAGCAGTAATAATGTATGGTCCAAGCCAGTTGGGCTCAAATTTACCTTTAAGGTCCTTAGTTGCATTTGTATTTTTTTTATTTTCTTTTAAAACAAGGTCGCCGATCTCAAAGGATCGATGACGCACTTTTTTAGCATATGATCTTTTAAGCTTGTTTTGGTAGGCACGGAGATGCTCCAAAGCATTGATGCATTTTTCATCTAGGAGTTCCAGTTGATCGAGTCTTCGCAGACACGATATTCATCTCCTACTTCGGTATCTTGAAGTAGCAGAGCCAAATAAGGAACTTCTAATTCAAATGGAAAAACTGCTTCAACACCGTAAACCAAAACAAATGGTGAAGTTACCATGGGGGTTCGAACACTAGTTCGATAGGCCCACAAGGTCTGGATATAATTGAATGTGCCGGTCCACGGCCGGTTTTATTGACCAATATTTTGAGGATTTTGATTAAGGTTTTGTTAGATGCTTCTGCTTGACCATTACCCTGAGGATAATAGGGAGTGGACCAGCGATGTTGAATCTTATATTTTTGGCATAATTTTTTAACATCTTTATTTTTGAAACAAGTTCCATTGTCGGAGATGAGATTTGCGAGAATTCCAAACCTACAAATGATTTGATTAAAAATAAATTTAGAGACTTGTGTGCCGGTGCAAGAAGCTAAAGGCATAGCTTCGACCCACTTCGTGAAATACTCAGTGGCGGTTATGATAAACTTGTGTCCATCAGATGACACAGGATTGATTTTGCCAATAATATCTAAGCCCCATTTAGAAAAGGGCCAAGGAGAGGAAATAGCCTGCAGTTCTTGTGCAGGCGCATGGACAAGGTCAGCATGTTTTTGGCACTTGTCGCAATGGCGCACATACTCATGTGCATCCATTTCCATGGTAGGCCAAAAGTATCCTATCCAAAGGAGCTTTTTAGCAATGACACTACCACTAAAGTGTCCTCCACAAGATCCATCGTGGGCTTCACTCAAGGCTGATTTAGACTCTTCTAAGTTTAAACATCTTAATAGGATACCTTCAAAAGATCTCCTATATAAAGTATTGCCAATTATTACAAATCGACTTGCTCGTCTACGTAATAACCGACGTTGGTTTCTATTAGAATCGGCAGGGAAAGTCCCATTTTGGAGAAAATCAAATATGTCCGTATACCAAGGTTCCGGAGTAGTTTCATTGATTAGAAACACATCCAAAGGCTCTAAGCATGACTTATTTGAAGCGGGTTCCTGGAGTCGATGAATAATGATAGTGGCATATTCGTCATCTAACTCCAAGGGCAGGAGAGATGCAGTTGCGGCCATAGCATCAGTTGCACGGTTGCTAGTTCGAGGAATAGCTTCCAAGGTAACTTGATCAAATAGAGACATTAATTGTAAAACATATGCCTTATACGGATGCAGCTTATCATCTCTGGTCTGATAAACTTCATTAATTTGGTTTATAACCAGTTGAGAATCACCAAAAACTAAAAGGTGTTTAATTTTGAGTGCTAAAGCAGCTCGTAATCCAAGGATTAGAGCTTCATACTCAGCAGTATTGTTGGTGCAAGCAAATGTCAATTTGAAGGACAGAGGAATAAGATGTTTTTGCGGGGATATTAAAATAATACCCGCACCAGCCCCACTCATGCATCGGGCTCCATCAAAGTATAAGGACCATTGTTCAATATGGTCTGCCTCTAATTGAAGGCATTCGTCAAGAAACTCGATGACGAGGGGATGGGTAGACTCTAAGGGTGCAACAGCTAATTGATCTGCTATGATTTGACCCTTAACTGACTTTTGTCCTATGAATGTGAGATCAAACTCGCTTAGAGCAAGAACCCACTTGGTTGTGCGACCCGATAAATAAGGTCGACTCATGAGATATCTTAAGGGATCGTATTTGGCAATGACATAAGTTTTCTGACTAAGCATATAGTGTCATAATTTTTGCGTAGCAAACATGACTGCTAGACATAGTTTTTCTAATGTTGTATAGCGGGTTTCATAACTGATGAAGGTTTGGCTAATATAATAATTAGCACGTTCTCTCTTTTCATCATCAAGTTGAGCTAACATAGCTCCTAAGGCAGAATCTGAAGCTAAAATATATAGGAGAAATGGGCGATCGAGGTTTAGGTGGTGAAAGCACAGGTGGATTAAGGAGGTATTGTTTGAGAAGTTCAAAAGCTTCTCTACATTCGATGTCCCAATTAAAAGGGACATCCTTCTTAAGGAGTTTAAGAAAGGGACCGGTTTTGTCCTGCCAACTTATCGATGAAGCGACGGATAGCTTGAAGTTTACCTTGTAAACTTCGTAACTCAGATATATTAGTAGGTGCGGGCATATCAGTGATGGCCGCAATCTTGAGAGGGTCGATTTCAATACCACGTAAAGAAACTAAAACCCCTAATAGTTTATCGGACTTAACTCCGAATATACATTTTGTTGGATTTAATCGAATAAGATATTCTCGTAATCGATTAAAAACTTTTCTCAAATCATCTAAATGGTTGTCTTCAATAATAGAGTGAGCTATAATATCATCTACATAATCATGTAGGATATCATGCATCATATCATGAAAAATATAGGTCATAGCTCGTTGATAAGTTGCACCTGCGTTCTTTAAGCCAAATGGCATCACTTTCCAACAAAAGGTACCCCAGGGGGTGATAAATGTTGTTTTAGCCTGATCTTCAGGAGCTATCTTGATCTGATTATAACCGGAGAATCCATCCATTAAGGACATCATCCCACTCCCGGTAGTAAATTCAATGATTTGATCCATGTTTGGAAGAGGAAAGTCATCTTTAGGGCATGCAGCGTTAATATCTCTAAAATCTGTGCAAACCCTAACTTTGGTAGCTTCTTTCTTGGTGACTTGGAACTACATTTGAGATCCATTCAACATAATCAATAGCTTGTATAAAGATAACATTCAGGAGTTTTTCTAACTCCCCTTTGACTAGCAGAGCCACTTTGGGATGCATTTTTCTAAGTTTTTGTTTAACGGGTTTAGCATCCGGATGGACCACTAGATGATGCATGACTACGGAAGGGTCTAGACCCGGCATATCTTCATATGTCCAAGCGAAGACATCTTCATACTCTTTAAGGAATGCAATGTATTGTTCTTGTTTTTCTTGACTTAATTCTGATCCAATATTGATTATGTGAGGATTGTCCTCAGTTCCAATATTAATTTTAATGACGTTTTCTACCTCCATGTGTAGATCTCTTTCAAAATTAGGTGGGGCGGGTGAAACACCCAATTCTTGTAATTCTTGTAAGGTTAATTTAGATAATTCATCTTGAGGATTAGTGGCCTCAAGTTGGGCTATAGTTGGTATAGAACCATCAAAATAAAATCCATTGTGTAACATCTCTTCAACAGAGACATCATGGAAGATATCTCCTTCCAACTCTTCATCGGGGTCAACAATCATTTCAGGGTAAGCTATGGATAGCATGTTGCATGAAAATGACTAATTTTTAAGAGGCAAATCAACATGCCTATCCAAATAATCTTGATAACATATGAGTTGATCATCATCTTCAAAAGGAAAGGGTTGACCCTTACTAGGAAATAGGCCCACACCACAGTGGGCAGGCCACGGTTCTACCTCGAAAGGTTCCTTCATGCCATTTTGGAAAGGTCCCAAGCCTTTCCCTTTATATCCCATTTTAAGCATCATGGGTTTAGCTTTAATATAATCATTGGTAAAATAACACCGAGCGTATCCCTCATGATGAGTTTTGATATTCCGAGGGATTCTTCCCCAGTCATATCCTTTATAAATGAAGGCACAACTCCCGACTTGGTAAGTACTTCCCATAGGTTGTGGGAGGCCCAAAGTACGAGGAGATGGCGGTAAATTATTCAAAAGAATTGAATCTTGCATGAAAGCATTTGTTTTTTTTTATATTAAGGTTGTGGATAAATCTGGTAAAAGTTCATCAGAAAGGGCATAAGATGTAGAAGGCTTATTCCCTATATCTTGAGATGTGGAAGGTATGATTGATGTTTCTATAGGTTTTGAATTTATAGGGATAGAACTTGAAGGATTGGTTGTAGATTTAAGATCTTTTTGAGGTTCTAGAGTGATTTGTTTAGAGGGTTGTTGATCTATATAGGAGGATGAAATTACTGGAGGGGAAATAGGTGAAGTTATGGGTGTGTGTTTCACAGTTTTAGATGAAAAATAAGAACTAGGATGTGTGGATGACGAGCAAGGGCAAAATTGCACTCCAACGGGTTCTGCCAAAGCACACATATCAAAAGGTCTAGGGTCACCATGGATAGTGACCAACTGATTTTTAAACTCAAATTTAACACATTGGTGTAAGGTTGATGGGACCGCTCGCATGGCATTGATCCAAGGGCGACCCAAAAGTATATTGTACGATGCTGGGCAATGTACAATAAACACGGTTGTTTCTAGGGTTCTAGGACCAACTTGCAATGGGAGGGTAATAACTCCACACGTTTCTTGTGTTTCGTCATTGAAAGCTTTGATAATCATATCAGTTTTCTTCATTTCATCACTTCTAAAGCCAAATCTTTGGTAGAAGTCAAAAGTGCAAATGTTTAGAGATGAGCCATTATCAATCAAGACTCGTTTGATAGCTACATCCCCAATTAGAGCAGTAATATATAAGGGATTGTCCTTATGTAAACTGTGTTGTGGGATATCTTTATCCCGAAAGTCAATACAATCAATCTCTCGAGTGATGATAGTATTGGCCATAGCTTCAGGTTGGATGTTTTGAGGTACCATCATTTGGCTTAATGTAAGCATCAACTCATCCCTATGGGTGGGAGAGGATCTTAATAAATCCAAAAGGGAAATTTTGGCTGTAGTATTGGATAATTGCTCATTAATATTGTAAGGGGGTTTAGGTTGAACAGTAGGAGCATGATTCCCTTTATTGGGGTTTTTCAAAACGAATGGAGCCGATCCATCGTTCTGGTTTGGTTCTTGTTGGGAATTTTGAGCTTGTTGTCGGGTAACGACTCCAATGGTACCTACAATGTTATAATGAGGACGTTGAACTGGTCTCGGTTGAGCATTTATGGCTTGTTCATTAGAAAGGAATATATTAGAAGAAGGTCGAGTAGTAACTCTTCTAGGAAATGGTTCTTCTGGAACCATAGCATCTGTGACGGGTTGAATAGGATCTGATTCATTTTTAGAACTATTCGATTGGTTTGAAGTAATGTCTAGTTCACTTTCACTATCTGATTCTACATCACTAGAATCAGAAGTTTGAAAATTATGTAAGGGCCTGATCGTAACCAAGGATAAGGTTGTGTCAAATATTTGAGGATCCTGAACAGGTAATTGTCCGCTAATGGTTCCTACATATCGGGTAGGAGGGGGAACATTATGATGTTCGATTTGATTGGCTACCTCTTTACCATGTCTTGGTAAAGGGTGTTGAAATATGTCTAATGTTTGATTAGCATTTTGATTTTGATTTTGGGGAACGGTCTTTTGAGTATTATTAGGAGGGTTTTGTTTAGGTTGGAAGGCTTGCACTTCCATTTCATTATTGTCAATCAAATCTTGTATTTTATGTTTCAACCTTTTACAAGCATTGGTAGAGTGTCCAGGTCCTCTATGGAAATCACAGTGTAAGTCAACTCTGTATCCGGGTATAGTTGGATCAGGTTCTCGGATAGTTGGTAATTGGATCAAACCTCTTTCGAGTAATTGAGGTAAAATAGTTGATAAGGGTTGGTTTAATCTAGTGAATTCTCGAGGAGGCTTATCAGGAGGTTTCAATATAAATTTTTTTGTTGTCTTCGTTGCATTGATATTAGCAACATTTCTATTGTCAGTGACTCCGTCACCGACAACTTGTTTGTTTTTATATTGATTTTTGGATGTTTTCTCATCATCCTTCTTCCTAAGTTGGCCTCTCCTAATGAGGGCATCTTCTACTCTTCGAGCTAAATCTATAGCTTGATCGAAGGTAGTTAAGGTAGCAATTGATAGCTCATAAGATATTTGTTCTTGCAAATTATTGATAAAAATGTCCAACATTTCCCTATAAGGTAGCACAAAGTGCAGTTTTCCTATCAATTGCCTCCATCTAGCTAAGAAATCGGCAAAACATTCATCTTTGTCTTGTTTTAAATTGTATAAATCTTTAATAGTTACATGCCTCTCGATGTAGGCACTAAATTGATGGACAAATGATTCAGTTGTTTCTTCAAAGTTTCTCAAAGAATGAGTGGGCAATTGATAGTACCACTCTAATGCCATTCCACCTAAACTTTTTGGGAACATTTTTAGTAATAGCAAGTCATCATGCGATATGTCATGACATGCTATCCTAAACATGCGAAGATGCTCTATGGGATCTTCGGTTCCTTTATATATAGGCAAGATAGGCATGGGAAAATGCTTAGGGTATGGTTGAGCTACAACTATGGGATCCAAAGGTTGACTACATATCTCTCGATAATTATACGAGGGACGGTAGGGATCTATCTGGTCCATACGTGAAGCTAATTGTTTCACCATGGCTTCCAGATTACTAGTTTGCCCCCCATATTGGTTTGGTAGGGCATTGACATGGGTTTTATGGGCATATGATGGAGGAACATGAAGATTAGATGCCATGTTACTGTTGTGTAAATTATTGGTAGGAAAAGTATTATGAAGGAATTTTGAAGTTGTATTATGATGTATTTCAGATTGTTGAAAATTGGTATTTGGTTTCGTTTTAGGTTTTTGTTTACTTGAAGCATATTGCTCAATAGTTTGGCGGAATAAAGTAGTGAAGGAAGGTTTCTTTTGTGTGGGAGTGATTTTAGGTTGAATAACAGGTTCCTTAGGAGGTTGGATAGCCTATTGTTTTGACATGTTTTGCATCATAGTGACCATGTCCGTATTGGATGGTCCAGCCTTATCACTTTCTTGATCAATGAAAGACAAGGGATTAGTGCGTACATCAAACGCATGTTCCAAGGCTGCTTGAGTGTTACTAATTTGACCTTTATCAATACGAACTGCCACATTAAGGGCATCAATGTTATCATTAAGAAAGTTCTTGAAATGATCTATGTTGTCAAAAGCAATAGTTCCATCTGGAGCTACTCTAGGGGATGAGGATCCATCCTCTTTAACACTTCCTTCTTGTTCATTATCTTCACCTAGGTCATGTTCTGATTGAGCTAGAGTTTTTCCTTCCGAAGTTGGATCTTCAGGAAGGATATTTGGGTCTCTAGTTGTATCTTGTAACCAATCTTCTTCTTCTCCTAAAGTTTCTTTACCATTCCTAAGTTTAGGCATGGTGCTAAATTTTGATTTCAGCAAATATTTTATTTTTTATATATATATATATATATATATATATATATATATATATATATATATATATATATATATATGCAACAAGATTAAGAGGTATATATTAATTATATACCTACTACAATATTTGAAATGAAATGTTTAAGTTTTTGCTATGTTTTTAGTTTTTTAATTTTTGTTTTTTTTAGTTTTTCTTTGTTTTTGAAATAATATTGTAAAGACAATCAACACAATAAATGCAAGAAATAAGACTGAAAGTAATAATCTAGTTTTCTATAAATAATTTATAAATATCATTAATAGGCTCGAGTTGTTCAGGAGTCATGAAGTGTTCTTCTTCAAATTGAAAGTTTTCTTTTAAAAATTTAATGAAAAGAGCTATAGTGATATTATCTGTCTCAGATGCTGGTTGATAGAAGTAAAGCTCATGGCAATACTCTCGATATAACACAACTCGAGGAACTCTATTCCATATTTCCCTATCTATAAGAACAACCTCTTGGTCTTCTACACAACCTAGGAACTGGTGTACAATGGCTGCGTTCTCGAGGTATTCCTCGAAGGTGAACAATTTTGAAGATACTAGAGCTCTCCTATAAGCTAACCATCTATGGCAAGCTCTCTGAAGTTCATGATAAAAAACTAGTTGATGAGGATCCAGGATTCTATCTAGGACTAGCCTCTTGATTTGCTTAAGTTGTGTGGACCTAGATGAGATGACACTAAGTCTCCTATCAAGTTCGTCCCACAAGAGTTGATTTCTATCTGTTTCAGGCACACTAAGTACAGAGTTGACTTCTATTGCTGCCAATTGGTTTTCTACATTTATAGTAACTGCTAATATTTTCTTAGGAGCTACCATCTAAACATGATATTACACTTAAATGATTTAAAATGCATCTATGTTTTAGTTGTTCTATTTTTTTTGTTTCTTGTTTTTGTTTTTGTTTTCAAAAGGTTTACAATGCATTCACGTCGGGTTCACCAAAATGTATCGCTCCAAATTTTTCGCACCCTTACCTTCAGGCTATAGGATCCGTGCCCGGAAGGAGGATGGGAAAATGATGTCGCGGTACCTCGGACTGAGAGGACTTGCGAAGGTCCCGCCTCTCAAGGGAGGTGTATATTGATGATTTTTCGATGGATGGTGGGTTCACCAGGAAACATTTAATGGCAGTTTCCACGCCTAGGTTTGGAATGTGTTTTTATGTGTTCGTTTTTAGCCTTAAGCATTCATATCCTAGGTTTGGCCAAATGAATCTAAATTAATCTATATGAAAGTGCAGATTTAATGAATACAAAAAAGCAGAATAGAACTAAAAAATAGAGAAATTATAAAAAATTAGAATGAAGAATACCTGATCCGGATGTCTGATGGAGATTCTAATGTTGAAGCAGTCAGGATCATCTGGAATTCGATAGAATCGTCTGAGATCAGACAAGATCGTCTGAGATCTGATGAATTCATCAGACGAATTCATCAGAGACCTGCAAACAGAAAAATAGATGCAAAATACAGAGAATACCCCTGTGATAACAGAGGGAAACAACACAAAACAACAATATGAATACTGAACAATAGTTATGAATAGAAATTCAAACAAATTATGATATTCTAGTGATAAATCATGATCTTATTATGCAATCTAAGCTAAATGGGTGAACTCCAAATGCAAAATAACATAAAATACTGAATAAAATTGCTAATTACAACATAAAACAACGAGAAAAGGGGAGAAGAAATGCAAACTTCGAGCATCGATTGCCTCAATGTTGACTGCAGTCGAAATCGTCCCACATCGGTACAAAATCATCTCTGATTCGACAGGATCGCCTCCGATCTGAACAGGTTCGTCGGCGATGATGAAATCTTGCTCCGATTGAAAAACACTAATGTACCTGCAACAAAATTGATATAGGACTACTACAAGTGTGAATTTAGGATAATTTAACGTGTATGAAGTTAAGTTACAGAGAATTTCAGCCAGGGGTTGGGAAGGGAAGGTCCTAATGATTAAATAGGCTTAGGGGAGTAGTTAGGAGGTTGGAGATCATCCCTATTTGGGAGATCTCCAATGGGGGAGGGTCTCTAACGGCACAGACACGCTTCTGCCCGGATTAGAGGCCCGTTGGAACAGAAGCTAATTGTGCAAAATCAGTTTTATGACAAGATCGTCTGGACGTCCTAGCCCAGATGAAATCGTCAGATCTGGGGCGATATCGTCTGATCGGTGACGATATCATCAAACGGTCAAAACAACCTCTAAAAATGGCACGAAAAAGGGGGAAACGGATTACCCGGTGGTTAACGGGCGGTTTGGGAGGTTAAAATTTGAATTTAAATTATTTACTAAGGTGAATGTAATTATTACAATTTCACTATGCCAATTTTAGGGTGCTATAGGTCTCTTTAAGGTTCTAGGGAAAATGACCCTCTTGGGTGGGTCAATTTTTCATGTCTACATTTTACCCCCTCGTTGATGCATTTATGGCATAATAAATGCATCAAAGAAATATGTAGACACCTACGAACAAATAACAACAAATAGAAAAGGGATAAATGGTTTAGAAGAAAGGGAT
Organism: Wollemia nobilis; assembly: GCA_028583015.1. Taxonomy (NCBI): domain Eukaryota; kingdom Viridiplantae; phylum Streptophyta; class Pinopsida; order Araucariales; family Araucariaceae; genus Wollemia; species Wollemia nobilis. The sequence continues at coordinate 160,197 of JAQPPZ010004745.1, read as the reverse complement.
GATGCAAAATGGTGTTATTATGGACACTTTCATATTTTTGCATGCAAATCAAGGCATTAGGGATATCAATGCATCTTAGGCTAGGGTGGCCCCTCAAGTTTTGGAAGGAATGTAAAATTTCTAATGAAACTTGAAATGGTAGATGCATAAGAAGAGATATCAACAACAATGAAAATAAAGTAGAGAAAAAAAGAGATTAAAAAGAAGAATAAAAGGGTAAAAGGGGTGAAAACCCTAATTCATTTTCATTGTGCAAAGAAGAATAAAAGGGCTTTGGAGAAAAGAAGAAAATGTTGCTACCCATACACCATTCAGCTATTGCAAGGGGTGAGGCCAATGTAGTAGAGAATAAATCATGGGTAAGGGTTAAAATACTCCTTCTACATTAGGTTAGGTTAGATTTTAGTTCCCTTTTTAGCAATTTTTCTTGTGTTTCTCTAGAATCACTACATGTGACCCCAACATGATTTCATGTTCTAACCTTGATTTTGATTGGTTCATTGTAGTGATCAAAATTGTACCCCAATATTGTGGGGCATGATTTCACAAAATCATGCCCTATGAACTAGGGGTATGCTTTTGATGAAAATGGAAGAAATACAAAATCATACCTGAAACTAGAGGGGTATGATTTCACACAAAGAGAGAACAAAGGGAAGAACAAACAAGGAAGAAAAAACAATGAAAAGAGAGAGAAGAGAGGAAGCTAACTATACTAGAAAATAAAAATTTATATTTTCAAGATTGATTGATTATTTTTAGGCATGTTGAACGAATTTAAACTTTTATTTTTATTTTTGGATTCAACATGATGTAATAGAGAGTCACGAGTGGCGATCGAGCTCCTTGGAGGTGGATATAGAGGGTCTCTCATAGGTGGAGTGGGTATCCTAGAGGTATTGGGGCTACATCACTTAGTAGAGATACCTTGGGTGGAGGTAGACTAGATACTGCTTATAGTGTTGGTGGAGATATGGTATCCGGAATCATCAATCTTCCAATTACCAATAGGGGAGATGATGGTCACACTGGAGGATGTATGGTGCATCTTGTGAATCCCTATTAGAGGGAAAGTATTTTTTAGAGTACAATAATAGAGACCTATGCTACAAATATTATCTAGATGTTATGCCCACTAGGTGCAAGAGAGCTCGATCCTAGTGTATGAGATAGTAGGGCACTATGGGGTCGATGCTTCGACGATTGTGCTCTATGGGATAGTGGTAGGGTTGTTGATATATCACATGAGTTGATGATACCTATCATGGGTATTGGTGAGGGTAGTGGTATACATGCATTACCAGAGGGTTAGATTCATATGGGGTCCATATGTGTTGGTTTGGTTGTACAGGACATTGTACAATATCGTGTACAAATAACATACAAGGATGGTCTATACAACCTTGTTTCTAGTATGGTGTTTGAAGCACATAGTACTATGAAGATCATATGCACTTCTAGGGCCATTACCCAACCTAGAGTGGTCGACAACATATATATGGACCAAGTTCTATGAGTAAGTCCAAAGGACATACATTGATATCCTACCACGAAGGAGGTAGGTGATAGATGAGATGTAGGAGCATAGGATTTTATGGTGACCATGGCATCTACACCCTAGGTGTTTAGAGGATATAGAGGAGCTAGATAGGGTGAGGAGGATTATGTGTGTCTCTACAAAAATGTGGAGGTAGAGATTTTTGGGTTTGATCGAGTCTAGTGATAGTTTGGTATCTTCTAGGAGATCCTAAACTTAGGGGACTACTAGTATAGATGGATATAGAGAGAACCATTAAGAGTTATATGGGATCCTAATGTGGAGATATGGGAAGATGGGGACCTAGATGAACCACTTCATATGGATATAGGGATGGACAACACTGAGTGGCTCTTAGAAATCAAATATGGTACAAGGATATCATGCTCCCAAGTATTTTCCCACTAGTGTTAGTGCAGAGGCACTAGATTATGGGTTGATGGATGTAGTTGGCACTACAAGAGGCACTCAATTGTCCATAGAGTGGTAGAGGCAAGGCCATGGCACCTCATACATGAGTTTGATTATAGATAGTGGTAGAAACCACCACTACTGCTAGGATTTGGGAGGTGAGAATAATAGTAGTTACCCCTATGATGGCCAAAGTATGACCAAGCATAGTGGGGAGAGGTCTCTATATCAATAGCAACTGGTCCAAGCATAATCATGGGTTAGGAGGACCTACGTATATTAACAGAGGCATTATAGGCTCAAATAGAAACCCTACATAGGGAGATGAACCTACTCTAAGAGGATAGGGCCAAGAGGATTGAGGTTCTATGGAGTGTTCTAGGCACAATATAGACCAAGTAGGACATGACATTGGTAGAGGCAAATCGCCTCAAGAGAGAGGTGATTTGGGTAGACTAGGAGTGACAATGAGCTCAGGTAGAGGGGATGGTTGTGACTAGTAACCAATAGGGCAAGGGGATCCACCTACTATAGGTGAATTTTTAGAGGGTGGGAGAGAGCATAGAGTTTGTCATGTAGAGGGTAACCTTCTACCAAATGATGTACTTTTAAGTAGTTCTATAAGAGCAGTGAATGCCACCACCTTCGTCCCTTTAGAAACTAAACTAGTCTCAATCGATATCATGAATGATCTCGTGGTCCATGAACATGCCCCCATTGGGACCACCTCTAATGGGTAAAGTAGAGGAGATATTCTCCCAAAGCTATGGGTAGGATCAAGATGATATGCCAATTTTGAGTGTGGTATGCATCTCTAGGAATGGTTGAGTGTGCCAGGTTTGGATTGTGGTACACCAACTCAATAAACCTATGTACCTCACTACTTTTATCTTGAGTAATATCATATTAATTTTATGAAATGTGTATGTTATGTGTTGATATTTTTATGTATTTTATGTATGATTATGCATGAATGAATGCAACATGATCTTACTATAAAATGAACTAACCTAAAATACAAACATATGAATGCAATAAAGCTAATGGACGATGTGAAATGCATGGATCAAAGAAAATAAAGAAGAGAGAAAGAAGAGAGAAAAATAAGGAAAAACACTTCCCTAGCTAAAATCATGCCCCATAAATATGGATCGTGATATCAACATAAAGTGAAATTGTGACCCGTATGGACGAGGTATGATTTCTAAAAAGAAGAAAATAAGAAGAAGAAAACAAAGAAGAAGAAGAAGGAAAAGGTCAAAAATGAAGAAGGGGTATTGAAATATGGTGTTTGAGTCAGTGTAGATCGTACCCAAATCAATATGACCAAACAACATAGATCAAGTGAAAAGAAAAGAGTGGAGTGAAACCCTACATGTATGTATGCTCACAAGATATGGTCAAGCATGGAGCAGTATCTGATATAGGTGTAGTGCTCACTAATATGGCCAAAGAGAAAGAGATACTTGCTAGGATGTATGCTCTCAAATGACCAAGATGGAGGCTACCCATTGCATTTGGCCATGAAGCTATCCCATATGGGGTGAGGAATTGAGTGAAATATGTGCAAAAATGAGTACTACCTGATAGGGGTATGGTGTGTGCAAGAATATGTATGGAAAAATAAAATGGAGCAAAAAAAGAGGTGAGTGTGTGCATCCAACTTAAAGTTTCAATGGTTAAGCAATATGTGTAATATAGTCAGTGTCCATGTGAACAACATTTATGATGTTTATGTGGTATCTACCCTATCCTACAAGGACTACATAGCAAGGAAAAAAGTGTGATAGCAAAGAATATGTAGATAGAAGAAGAATGCATATCCTTGTCTTGATGAAAGGAAGAAAGGAAAACATGCAAAGGACAAGGATATATAGAATAATAATTATATCCCTTGACTTGAGGAGATAGAAGCAATAAAAAATTCAAATTCAAGGGATATAAAAGAAGAAGAAAGAAGAGAAAAAATGGGATGGGTGAATGTAATGCTGAGAAAGCTCGAAAATGGTCCCTAGCTTGGGGATTCTCTAGGCATTAGATTCCTAGTATGAGTGCAATACATGTGAGATACAACCTAACTAGGTATCATAACTTGCCATTGTTGTGAATTCTCCAAGAATCTATATGATCAAGCAATCATGCAAGTATGAACAAGCAACAATGCATTTGTATGACAATAAAAATGCAAGATGAAACAAAATGTTAGGCAAAACATATAAATATGATAAGCAGTGATGCAATATGAATCAAGAAAACCGGATAAAATATGTGAACTAAAATAGATGAAAATACAAAGTGCATGCATAGTATTATTATTATTATCTTTTAATTAATGATTTAAGTCCTTGAAGTCAACATAAATTCTTATTATACCACCTATTTTAATAAAAATGATGGTATTCCAAGGAATTGACTTATCAAAGAAAGAGCTATGATGTAGGAAACTTTAAAGACTCTTAATCATAAAGAGGATCATCCACAACATGTTCTCTAGGAGTCGTTGCACAAAAGTCATGGCAAACTCATATTGTGCCATCCTTTTTGATGAAAGAGGGAGAGATTCCCAACTTTGTAAGATCTCTATGAGATAGAGGAACAGGGTACTCTTGAGAACAAGAAGACTTGATATGCAAATCAAAGGGACAGATCCATCAGAAAATAAGTTATTCCAGATGATATCCTCATGATTCATATTATAAGGGGTATCCCCTTTAGCATACTCCTTTTGGATCACATCTAGCTCAAGATGCACCAAAGTTACCATATTGCAAAACAAGATATCTTAGAGATAAGGGGAACCCTCATCCTCATCACTCCACTCCAAACCTTGATGATCTATATATTTGACATAAATAATAAGATAATAATCATTATCAAATGGTAAAGGTTGGTTTTTATTGGGTATGTAACCTATGCCACATATCTTAGGCCAAATCTCAACATCTAATGGCTTTTTAATACCTCTATGTTAGGGATCCAAGCCTTTACCTATATATCCCATACTAGATAGGATATATTTATAGAGTAGGTAATCATTGGATAAGTAACAATGGGTAAAATAACTCTCTATATGACATATATTGCTACCACAAATATTTTATTTAAAGGCTATACTTATGAATATAAATGTACACGTGCCAATGTTTACAACTTCACCCTGCTTAAGAGGTAAACCCATAGTCCTTGATGAAGGTGGTAGATTAGAAATATTTAGAAGAGACTCTTGAAGAAACAGACTAACTTGACCCCATGATGGAACATTGATTATTGGTTCCTCACTCACCTTAATATTTTCAATTTGTTTAGGCATGTGAGACGAGGAAACTGATGGACATAAATTGATACTGGATTGAGCTTGCTCAACCATCAAATAATATTCAAATGGATGAGGGTCATCCAAAATAGTGACATGTTGATTATTAAAATTGAACTTCAGATATTGATGAATATTGGAAGGGACAACCCTCATTGCATGAATCCAAGGACATCCAAGAAGAATATTAAAAGAGTTAGGGCATGACACCACATAGAACAAGGTATCTAAGATCTTAGGTCCAATCCTAATGGGGAGAGATATAACACCATAAGCCTCTTGGGACTCAATGTTGAAATGATTAATGATAATATCGTATTTGGTTAAGCCTTCCCATTTTAATCCAAAATTTTAGAAAATTTGATAAGTGCATAAATCAAAGGAAAAACCATTATCAATCAAGATTTTATTGATAATTTTTTTCCCCAATGAAAGCTATGATGTAGAGGGATGAATCCCCTCATAATTTTGAGGAAGGTGTATCATCATTCAAAAATGTGACATGATGTATTCCAAGAGAACTTACAATATTAACCAAAACACTAGGAGAAATATCTGAAGGAACATATTATTGTCTTAGGAGCTCCATCAGGGCTTCCTTATGAATAGAAGTTTGTAAAATCTCTAATAGGGAGATATTATTTGGGGTACTAGCCAATTTTTGGATTTCAAAGGAGACTTTATGTTGTGGCTTCAACACTAAAGGTGTGTTTTCTACCCTTGTTCTCCTTCTTTGTGTATTCTTAAAAACTAAGGGAGGTTTTGAAGGTGGGTTGGATGAGGGACTTGTTTCCTACTGAGATCGTTGAGTCAGTTGAATTTGTGATTATTGCATTGTGATTGTTGTTATCATACCAATCATATTATCATAGGGAGGGGGCACATTCTAATATAAAACTTGATTAGCTACTTGTTATCCATGCTTAGGTAGGGGATCTTGGAAGATCTCCATATCTTGATTTGTTGTGGGTACTTGTGTAAGAGGTTGATTTTTTGTCATAGAATTGGGTGGAGAACCTTCTATACCAAGATGAACAACATCAATGAGGTCTTGAACCACATGTTTTAATCTCTTACAATATTTTATCAAGTGCCCCTCTACCTTATGGTACTCATAGTATTGACCAACTTTGTACCAATTAGTTGTGGTATATGGTTGCCTTATGGGAGGTAACTCAATCATGTTGCATTCCAGAAGATACTTTAGGACAACTGTCATAGGTATATTGAGTCTTGTAAAATTACTTTGTGGGATTTTTTGGGATTGGTTAAGCACCATATTTTATAGGGTGTTAACAAAAATATTAATATATACTATCTATTTACCCATCACCAACCACATGCTTGTTCTTATACTGTGTTTTAGTGGTCCTATCTTCTTTTACTTTAAGTTGACATCTTTTGATAAGGGCTTGCTCTACCCTTCTTACTAGATCTATTGCTTGGTCAAAATATGTGATAGTTATTGTTTCCAATGCATAAGATATTTGTTCTTGTAAATTCCCAATGAATATCTCAAGCATATCTCAAGGAGGTAAGATATATTTCAAGCATCCAACTAGAATCCTCCAATGAGATGAAAACTCTGAAAAGCTTTCATTTTTACCTTGTTTTAACATAGAGAAAACTTTCATAATCATATTATTTTTGACATAAGCTCCAAATTTTTGAACAAACAATTCAATTGTCTCTTCAAAATTCCTCAAAGAATGATTGGGCAACTAATAATACCACTCTAATGCCATGCCACCAAGAATTTTAGGGAACGTCTTAAGTAACAACTTATCATCATATATAATATCATGACATGTTGTCCTAAATATCCTTAAGTATTCAATTGCATATTTTTTTCCCTTATAGATAGACAAAACCAACATTAGAAAATTCTTAGGTTAAGGCTTAGAGGCAATTATAGGGTCTAAGGGCTGATTGTACATTTCTTTATAGTTTTAGGTGAAAATAGGAGGTTGAACCATATCCATGCTGGAAACCAATTATTTCACCACATTAGTTAAACTTTACATCTCCAGATTATTGTTGTTCAATACCCTTGGGTTCTCTAAAGGAGGGGTATAGATAGGTTTTTTTAAAAGGAACTTGATCCATGTTGGAGGTATTGACACTATTATGGTATGGATTGTGATATGTGGTATTTTGTTGTGGAGGATAACTAACATTTGGTAGAACATAAGTATGCATGTTGATATGAGTAGAATGAGGAGGAATATCATGACCCTCCCTGGAGGAGTTTTAGTACAAAGAAACAATGTATTAATCTATGATACTTTAATACCTAATTTGGGAAATTGAACCAACTATGTGATGTTTAGTTGATTTAAAATCATGATACTGCTAACATATTGCCAAGGTGCAGGATCAAGTACACTCATAGGTGGAAGAAGCATAATCCTCCACCAAAAGTGAGGGTACTTGAGGTTGGGGAAATTATTATTAAGGCAAATCAGGAGTGACATTGATGGATACCTTCATATAGGTATGCATTCAATTATCTTCTTGATATCCTAGTAGCTATCATAAATTCTTAAGGCTATTGTAAATTCTCAAGGCTGAGACAAGTGACTAGGTTGATGGAAAAATTCTCTCTTTGTCATTGTGAGCCCTAGATTGATAGCCTAGTAGCTATCATAAATTCTCAAGGCTGAGACAGGTCACTAGGTTGATGGAAAAATTCCCTCTTTATCTGTTGCATATGTGTGATTGTCTTTTACTTCATCACTTGTTGCATCATTGGTTTGGGAAACATGCATAAGTTGATTGTCTTGAAAATCCTTGTGATGCTTGACTATGATTGGTATGATGTTATACTCTAAAAAAGAATCCTTTGGAGTTTTGAGAAATTATATAGCAAGTCTTTATTCTAAAAAAAAATGATTAAGGAATTTCATTTTTAAATAAAATTTTATTTTTAAATGTTAAAAGAATAACATTTTAAAATAAAAGTTAGTTTATTTTTAAATGTTAAAAGAATTGCAATTAAAAATAAATAAAATTAGTTTGTTTTTAATGTTAAAAGAATTACATTTAAAAAATAAAAATAAAAGTTTAGTTTATTTTTAAATGTTAAAAGAATTACATTTTTAACTAAAAGTTTGTTTTTTAAATGTCAAAAGAATTACATTTTTTAGCTATTTCTAAATGTTTTTTTTTTTACATGATGGAATTGGTAGCCTCCACGAATCCGGGTAGGCTGTCCAACTTTTATGGTCGCCACAGTATTCTGCATTGTCTACCCCATAAGCCACCACATAGATCTTCATGCAGTCCTCCCCTATAACTGCCATGCCACAATCATTTTAAACCTTTTACATCATTGAAAGCATCAGGAAAGGGACAAGCGTTCAGTCCAGCAAGGCCTAAGATTTGAACCTTGGACCCCTGCCCCCCTTATGGGTTTTAGATGAACCAATTGGTCTACATATCTAACCTTCTATTTCTAAATGTTAATAGGGAATTCATTTTATAAGTTTATAGATAACTTATGTAAAAAGAAGAGAATCCCATTAAAAAATATAATAAATTCTTTTTATTATAGTTCAATGAAGTTCTTAATGAAGTATGGGGTTTCTAGAACATGACAGATCATGCACTCATGGAGGCTCCTGACACTCTCTGCCAACAAAAATAAAGGAGAGCCTTTTTAGGTTAAATATGGGAAGAGAATGTTTTTAAAATGGAAAATATCCCATCTACCTCCATAGAGTCATGAAGAATTGATGGTAGTAGATAAAATTTTAAAGGGATAAGACAAGAGATCAAATATAGAGAAGGGGTTGATCATTCTGGGAGAAGAAGAAAAAAACTATGGACGTTTAGAGAAGAGAAGAAAGGAGAACTATTGGATTAATAACTAGAGACATCAACACTCATTGGGAAAGCAATAGCATTTTAGGTTGGTTAATGGATTAATTCCATTGCTTATGTACGCTTGTTGGAATTATTAAGAGTTATGCTCAAGGTTTGGATTTAATATTGTTAATATCGATTATACCTCCCTGTGGTATTAGTTTACCTGGATGGCAGTAGCTTGTGTTTAGAGTAGAACCTTTGTAAAGGATCAATGGAGTTGTGTTGCTCCTTTTTCTCTATCTGAATTGTAGCTATATGAGTAGTGCATGTGTCTCCCAACCATGCCAAGAGCATAAACCTTGGATTGATTTATTTGACCTCATTATGGATGTTAAACTAGATCTGAGCACCTCGAGTAAGGGGACATCCTCCTCGATAACAATTTTAACCTCTGTCATCTATGCATGACTTGTTAGACAAGCCCTCCTTGGTGTAGGCTTAGTGGTTGTTGACCAATGGCTTAAACTAGGCTAGTACTCGATGTTTGAGTTCTTACCTTCCATATCCACGACATTGTTCATGAGGGGGGATTGAGCATAGTTATTCACTGGCGATCAGTTGATAGAAAACCTTGTGCTATCCCTTGTCAACCACTATGTGGCCAATCAAACCTAGTTGGGAATTTTTATAGCTCCCTTGTGTCATTTGGATGCCACGTGTAGCTATTTGATAAGTCCCCTATGTCGTAGGACCATGACTATGTTTCCACCTTCAGGGTGTAGCTGAGTGTTACCTTTAACCCTAGAGAAGGGGCTCAACAAATCTTGGATTATGAGTCATATAGGGTAGATGCTATAACTGTGCAACCGCGTATTCCTGGAAACCCTTACAACAATGTTTTATATAAAGAACTTTTAAATTTTACTAAATTAAGTAGAGGAAACTTAATTTAGGTAAAATATATAACTTTATCATGTTTTTATTTATTAATCGAGATGATTATGATTTATTTTTATTAATTAAAGATATGGGGCTTTAATTAATGAAAGTATTATGGTTTTGATTTATTTTTATTAATTAAATATACGGGGCTTTAATTAGTGAAAGTAAGATGGTTTTGAATTATTTTTATTAATTAAAGATATGGGGCTTTAATTAATGAAAGTAAGATGGTTTTGATTTATTTTTATTAATTAAAGATATGGGGATTTAATTAGTGAAAGTAATATGGTTTTGTTTTATTTTTATTAATTAAAGATATGGGGATTTAATTAGTGAAAGTAAGATGGTTTTGGTTTATTTTTATTAATTAAACATTTTGGGTTTTAATTAGTGAAAGTAAAGAACCTAACTATTTATGAAATGAAGTGAGTAACTTTGATTATGAAAGTACGTGAAATGGTTTGTTTTTATGAATTAAAGTAGGGTAAATTTTATTTTTGGAAATAAAGGGGGCCTAGCTTATTTAAATATTAATGGTATTTGACCTTAATTGTTTGAATAAAAGTTATAAAAAAAAATATCAAAGCAAAACCTGTGAAACTAGCGGTTTAGTTGAATAACTCTCTATGGCTAAGGAGAGGTGAAATTAAAAATGGTGATTTTTATGATATCAACTATGCATTAAATGGTTAGATACTTTGATTGAATTTGTATAGTTGCAATTTGACAATAAATTAAGTAAATGCATTTAGAAGCATGTCTATCATGGAACAATGAGTTTCCTTATCCCCTACTATCCTCAAATCATCAAGGAAAATTTGAGAAGGACCAAGGAGGCAGTTGGAACCAATGCATTGATTTGACTCTACTTATAATGATTTACTTATGCTAAAATATATTAACTATGTGGAAGATTTCCCTAATGAAATTGATGTAATATATTATTCTTTAAGAGTATGAAGGATTTACCATACTTTCTTATATGTAATAAATATTAATTTATGGAATATGTGCATTTAATTATTGATTTATTATCTATGTTTTGTATTGGTTTCTTTTCAAATGAATATTTATTGATTTTGAGTGTTTCTTTCCCTTTAGTATTTCATATGCTATGATTTATATTTTGTTAGATTTAGGATCTGATCTATTATTTTTTTTCTTGTTAAACATTAGAAGCTTAATTAACAAGTTCTAGGGTGAACTTAGAGGTGACCTAAGGTATTGAGATCCCTTAGGGTGAATCTAGTAGACCTAAGGGATTTACATCCCTAAGGGAGAATGAAATTGAGTTTAGGAAATACTACACCTAAGTTAAGATAGCTCATCATGAATATGATATAAATAGCTTAACTTGTGATACATGTAGCATACCTACACAGATTTATTTGTGTATGGTATGGTGATGGGTGTATACCTTTGATTGATTGAAGGTGATAATGTTATCTCATAAATAATGATGAGATGGTTGAACTTATTTGTAGCAAAAAAATGTATGCCTACATATATGGACTTGTGTTAGGGTATCTAGTGAAGTGTAGCTCTTCGAGTAACTTAGGGGATTTAAACAACAGATCAGTTAGGAGCTATAAGGATTTGTGAATCCATTTCCTTATTAAAAAAATAATCTTTCTATATGTTTTCTTGTAGGTGAATTTTTAAATAATTATATTTAGTATCAAAGCTCTAGGTACGAAGGTATAGAGCTTCTTGTGTACTAAAGGGATTTGGATGTCTCCAATGAAGGTTTGCTTAAAGTATAAGCTAAATTTGGGATGACCTAGAACACCTTATGTTCTAGAATCCAATGGTAACTAATCCCAAGAGTGAATAAGTGTTGTGATACCTTAGTATATTATTTGGTATTATTCATACATCATAACCTTAGAATACTACCCTAGTTGGATTATTGATTTTTTTAGCGAGAGAACTTTGTATTGTGGCTTGAATTAGAGATATATTTTAAGGTGAAACTGTAACCTAATATTTTCTTGGTTGCAACCAAATCAAACATGCCATTTAAGTCTAGAAGAGAGAGGTATACACCTAGATAAACTCAAAAATATAATGTCAAATAATATATCCAAGATGAGGATTCAGGGAATTCCAATAGAGAGGTGGAAGACCTCACTACTATGGTTGCTACTGTGTAGGATCAGATGAGATAAGTGTTGGAAACCATTAAGAATCAAAACTCAAAAGCTAGAAGCTCATAGATTGGCAAAGCTGATGGGCTAACTACATAGTAGTTGCAAGCTAGAACCCTTATAAAAAAAGAAACAGCTAGGGATATAAAAAACATTTGTATCTCCAAGTTTGATGGAGAAGGTAAAGGGGATGCAGCTAAAGCATGACTGAGAGAATTATAGGTTTACCTCAAGTTAAAAGATTATTCCCCAAAAATTTGAATGGTTTGGACCACGATCAACCTAGATGGAACTGCTCTAGAGTGGTGTGAAACCCACTATGAGAAGACTAATATTGAACATGTTGACATTCCATGGAAATAATTCATAGTTATCTTCAAGAAAAGGTTCCTAATAGAATATTTCTGTGTTGAATTAAGGATTTTGCTAGCCTACAATAAGGGATAATAATAGTAGAAGTATACTATAAGAAGTTGGTTAGGTTACTCAAGTATGTACCTACCTATTTTGAGAAGATGAGGGTTCACAAGTTTATCCATGGATTGGAATCTAGAGTAAAGCATGATGTAAATATGCATGATCCTAAATAATTACAAAAGGCATATGACTTAGAAAAGAAGGTAAAGTTGCACTTCTAATTTAACTATGCCACCCTATTTGAGCAAGATCGACAAGCACTAAGGAAGAGGAATAGTCAAGGATTCTTGAAATGGGAAGAGGAAGAGGATCGAAAGACCAAGAATCCCTAGAATTTTCTAAAATATAAAAAAGGAAATAACAAAAATTAGAAGTTCAAGAAAAACTTCCAAAAGAAGAAGAACCACAACCCCAATAATGCTAAATTTCAATCACAAAAGTTGCAAACCTCAGCCTTAGTGAGTAAGTCCATAAAGCTTTGATCAATTTCAGAGATAGATAGATCGAGTATTCTGAGAAAGGCAAGCAAAGACTAAGGATACATAGCAAAGAGGGGGCATTCAAACCCTAGATGTTGTTGGCTATTCAAATTAAGAAGGACCTCAAGAAAGAATTTATAGTGTATGTCGTAAAACATAATGAAGTTGGAGATGATCAAAAGAGAGTGGTTCTAGGAAACCTTTCAATTTTACAAGATTTTAAGGATGTATTTCCAGAGGATCTACCTGGACTCCCTCTTGTGCGGGAATTTGATTTCAAAATTGATCTTATACTAGGAGCAGAACCTATTCATAGATCTCCATTTAGGATGAATCCTATCGAGATGCAAGAACTAAAATTTCAATTACAAGGGCTATTATAAAATGGACTAATAAAACCAAGTGTGTCACCTTGGGGTGCACTAGTTTTATTTGTGAAAAAAATGATGGTTCACCAAGATTGTGTATTGATTACATAATACTAAATAAGGATATAATAAAGAACCAATATCCCCCACCAATATTGACCTAATATCAAGGTATCATCAGTTAAGAATATGTGAGGAGGAAACTCACAAAATGATATTTAAGACTAGGTACAGATGTTATGAGTTTATTGTTCTACCCTTTGGATTGACTAATACCCCAGATCCATTCATGAATATAATGAATAGTGTATTTAGAAGATACCGGACCAGTTTGTCCTTGTATTCCTAGATGATATTTTAATATACTCTCAAAACAAATAAGAGCATGATAAACATCTCAAGATCGTGTTAGAATTGTTGAGGGAAAATCAACTCTATGGGAATCTAGCTAAAAGTGATTTCTATGTTTCAAAGGTATGATATCTTGGACATATTATATGAGCAGAAGTAATTACTATGGACCTAGAGAAAATTGAGGTTATTCTTAAATAGTTACCCCCTACTAATGTGACTAAAGTGCAAAGTTTCATGGGGTTAACGAGATACTATAGACATTACATAAAGGATTACTCCAAGATTTTTGTGGCAATAACTAACATTCAGAATAGGGGAAAGTAATTCAAATAGTTGGAAAAGTACAAAGCTATCTTTGCATTGCTGAAACATAAACTCACTACTGCACAAATACTAAATATTCCTAACCATCAAAAGGAATTTTTAGTATGCATTGATGCATTGTATCGCTCCAAATTTTTCGCATCCCTACCTTCAGGCTATTGGATCCGTGCCCAGAAGGAGGATGGGAAAAGGATGGCACGGTACCTCGGACTGAGAGGACTTTGCGAAGGTCCTATCTCTCAAGGGAGGTGTATTTTGATGATTTTTTGACGGACGGTCGGTTCACCAGGAAACATTTTAGCGGCAGTTTCCACGCCTAGGTTTTGGAATGTGTTTTGATGAGTTTGTTTTTAACCTTAAACATTCATATCCTAGGTTTGGCTGAATGAATCTAAATTAATCTATATGAAAATGCAAGTTCAATGAATAAAAAAAATAGATTTAAAAATAGAAGACAAAAAATTTACAAAATGCAAATGAGGAATACCTGATCCAGATGTCTGAAGAAGATTCTGATGTCTGAAGCAGTCTGGATCGTCTGGAATTCGACAGAATCATCTGTAATATGACAGAATCATCTGAGACTGACAAAATCGTCAGACGAATTCGTCAGAGACCTGCAAGACAGAAAATAAATGCAAAATACAAGAAATAATACTATGCTAACATAGGCAAATTACACCAAATGTTAGTATGAATACTGAGCAATAATTAAGAATAGAGATTCAAGCAAATTACTGTATTTTAATGACAAATCATGATCTTAATATGCAATCTAAGCTAAATGGGTGAACTCCAAGTGCAAAATAACATAAAAACTGAATAGATCATCTAATTTGCAGAATAAAATGACAGAAACAGAGTTTAGAAAAGCAAACTTCAGGCACTGATTGCCTCGATGTGGGCTACAGTCGAGATCGTCTCGCATCAGTAAGAAATCATCTCAAATTCGACAGGATCACCTTTGATCTGAATAGGTTCGTCGACGATGATGGGTTCTGGCTCCGATTGAAAAACAATGATGTACCTACAACAAAAATGGTATAGAACAAATGCAAATACAAAATTAAGGATGTTCTAGCGCAGAGGGAGTCAATTTGCAGATAATTTTAGCCTGGGGTTGGGGAGGGAAAATCCTAGAGATTAAATAGGCTTAGGGGAGTAGTTAGGAGGTTGGAGATCGTCCCAATTTGGGAGATCTCCAACGGGGGAGGGTCCCTAACGATGCAGACACGCTTCTGTCCGGATTGGAGACCCGTTGGAACAGAGTCTAATTTTGCAAAATTAGTTTTGCGACAAGATCATCTGGACGTCCTAGTCCAGACGAAATCGTCCAATCTGGGGCGATATCGTCTGATCGGCGACGATATCGTCAAATGGTCAAAACAACCTCTAAAATTGGTGCAAAAAAGGGGGAAACAGATTTCTCAACGGTTAACGGGCAGTTTGGGAGGTTAAATTTGAATTTTAAATTATTTACTGAGGTGAATGTAATTTTTATAATTTTACTATGCCAATTTTAGGGTGCTACATTTTGCCCCCTCTTTAGCGAATTTTTCGAAGAAAATGCGTTAAAGATGAGTTCTTCTCGATCTACGAGAAAGCAAAAAATTATACCCATTTTTAGGCGACGATTCTTGGTCGAATCGTATGATAGCTTACTATGGTGCCCCCTCCGTGTTTTTACCCAAATCGAACGTTTGAGGTAAAAAAGCAAAAAAGCAAAATTATTTTTGAATTATTTTGAATAAAATTAAGAAAAATAGGGTAAAACCCTAATTCATTATTACTGTTCATTTTTACTATTTTTAGAGCTCTGAAGCAAAAAAATGGTGGAGACGACGCACAGATCGACAGAGGTCCGACGCGGTCTACGGGTAAGAGTCTAGACTTAACTAGAACTGATTTAATTTGAATTTACATGCTTTGTAGGTAGATTTTTAGGTGAATTTTGAGCATCGCGGCCGTTTTTGGCTGTCGACATCGTCAGGATGAAATCGTCTCGATTTCGACGAAATCGTCTCAATTTCGTCAATTTCGCCCAAGGGCGAAATCGACGAAAGGGGGACGATTTCATCAATTTAGAGATGATTTCGGCTTGCGAAATCGAAGACGATTATGCTCAAATTTGGGACGATATCATCCAATAGTGGGCGATATCATCAGTTACATGAAATTGAACTTTAAGTTGCATTATTAATTGCTGGAATTGTTATTAATGATTATTTGTTGTTTATTGTTTATGTTGCAGAGAGGATTGCTAAAAAGTAGAGAATGGAAATATGGAGGTTTGAGAGATGACTTGGCCGCTCTGACACAGAAAGAGCGAGATCTATTGGCACAGGCCGGCTTGTAGCATGTGGCGGAGATGCCACAAGTATCCATAGATATGGGGCTTCTAACAGCCCTAGCAGAGAGATGGTATCCGGGTTCTTCCTATTTTCGGCTATCGACAAGGGAGATGGCTCCCACACTGGAGGACGTATGGAGGATTCTGAGAATCCCCATACAAGGACGGATGATCACTCCTACGGCAAATCAGGGCCACGCTATGGGATGACTGTGTGGTGACCCGAGCTTCGCCCTAGAGAAGGGCGGAGTTAATATCGAGGCACTACGCCAGATGCCTGGGGCATCCAGACTCACACGAGTTCTAGCTGGAGTGGTTGGTGGACTTCTGCTGTGCCACCAGAGCGGGTGCAGGGTACCATGGATGCTCGCAGATGTGATCTGTGATATGCGGAACCATGGGTATAGGTTTTGTTGGGGCAGTTTTGTGCTATGTCGATTGTACAGGATCCTGTATGGGGTCGTGTACAAGGGCGGTCGATGTCTGGTGATGACATCGCTGCTACAGGTTTGGTGCTGGGAGCACATTGCAAATCCGATCAGGACAGGGTCGTCGATGAGCTCATCCCGATCGACAATGAGGACTCACAGTACCACACATACTGCGATGGGGCCACCTCGTCCTCTGCAGGGCGAGGGAGGAGATGAGGCTAAGAGCTCTAGGGGCTCTCGAGACACTGCTCGGAGGACATTTGATTGAGTATGCCAAGATATGGATTGTGGCATACCAATCTAGCTGATATGATGTACATATTTTTTTTTTTGAGATATATAAGATGATATATTGTTGATCATATGACTTATGTCTTTGAGTATGTTTATGATGATTTTATGTTTGATTGATTGATTTGATAATTCATGTAATTATGTCATTGGAAATATTATAATTTGAATGTCATGCTATAAAATTTTAAATGAAATAATCTGATGTAACAAAGTGGTTGTATGTGATGCAATAATTTGATAAAAATAAAAGGGGACTTTTAACAATAATTTCAAAGGACATTGTCGCTATTATAGACCATTTCATGGAGTCACCGCTCACTCGGTCGTCAAGCTAATCCCAGTATAGAAATATTGCGAAAAGTAAAAGGGTGCTTAAGAGACTGTCTTAAGACTTTGTTGTGATGATGCAAATGATGATGATGATGATGATTTGTTTTCAGATTTCCATGAAAATATTATGCATGAAATATGTTAAAATGATTTTTGCTAGGCATAAATTCCTAAGTGTGATAAAATTTGTGAATAATTCCTTAGGAATTATACCATCATTGCAAAGTTGAAGGTTGACATAATGACATAAAATAGTGAAAAAAATGGGTTTGCTTTTGAAAAAGCATAATTTGTGTAAAATGAAGTCATATCGTTTTTATGATTTTTGATAAATGGGGAATAAAAATTGTTACAATGGTTTGCGCTAGGCATAGAATATGTAGGTATAGACTTATACCATCATCGCAAAAATCCAAAAAAGATAGTTTTATTGCATGATTGATTTTTGATGAACAGAAAAGATGAAAATGAGGACTTGCGCTAGGCATACAATTCCAATTTTGGTTTTTGAAACTATACCATCGTCGTGAAATTCAATCAGATATATATGTTTTAATTGTATATTTTTGAAAGAAATTTTTGATTTTTTGTTATATAGTTGTCTTTGTGGTAAACAACTGTACTTGATTATTCCAAACAAGTTGCAAAAATAATATTTCAAAGTATTTTGAAGATAAAAGTTAGATTTATAAGGAATCCCATGTGCATATGTGAATTCATTTCCGATCTTGATTTATCATAATGATACACAAAATCTCTCAAATACAAATGTGTGTGCAATTGTTATGTTCATTTACCAGATTTGAGCAAGATACTATGATACAAGTGATTTGAAGAAACCAAATAAGTGTTCATTAACCATGATGTAGATGCATATAACCATATTAGACTACTATGTAGGTCGGATTATCAAGAGCTAGCTAATCCATAAGCAAACATAGGTCTGTACTAAAGAAGGTCGCTAATGTGACAGAAATATCGCCACGCTAGGAGTTACCCAAGGCCAAGCAGGTTGGGCACAAACCACCTGTTATGGGGCTTACCTCACAGTTTTCGAATAATTGAGAATTCCAGGGATTCAAGCTCATCAACCCTTCTTTTCTTTTCAAAGGGTAGGGAAAGGGATTTTATTGCTTTTGCTTTTGCTTTTGCTTTCTTTTTATTTTTGTATTTTTGCTTGATTTTGAAATAGTGCTTGAAAGATGCAAAATAACATTTTTCTTTTCTCTTTTTCTTGAACTTTTCTTTTCTTTTTGCTAGGGATACTTGCTCGGATTAGCTGTAGAGCAAGGGATTTTTATTCCGGATAGGGGTGAGCTTGTCCTTTTGCCAATTCTCAAAGATTCTAGACCATGTGCATGATAGGATAGCAGGGGAAACTTTTCACTCAAGAAATCACTTCTACTATGTAGCAAAACATGGAAATTACAAATATAATCATTTTATTGTGAAAGATGTGCTTGGTTTAAGTAAATAACAAGATCAATTCTCTATGCTCAAACTTTATTTAATTTGAATTTTGTGGACTTTGATATAAGAGAGATTAGTAATCATGCCAAATAAAATCAAGATATTTATTTTTGTGAGTGTGCAAGTGAGGGATTCAAAATAAATGCTAATTTATCCAAAATAATGTGAAACATATAACTGCAATAATTGTAAGAAAATATATATAAGAAATTTTTTTTTTTTTTTCGAGAAGTTTTTGAGAATGTTTGACTCTTTCTCTCTTCTTTATTTTGTTTTGGTTTCGAAAGAGTCAAGGATATTGTTGTTTTTAGGTTTTTGAGCAAAAAATTTAACAACTGCCTTAAATAAATGCAATAGATAGTTTTTGAAGATTTTTGGAGATTTATGAATGTTTTTGGTGTTTTTGAATAAATTGAAAGAAATACAAGATAGTAATTTTGAACAAATATATACATGGATGAAATGACCAAATTTATGCATAGTAACGTTTAAGATGCAAAATATTCATGGGTTCTTTAAGTTCTTTACCATCTAAGGTAGATAATTTATATGCTCCTGATTCAAATTTAGTAGTAATGATAAATGGTCCAAGCCAGTTGGGCTCAAATTTACCTTTAAGTTCCTTAGTTGCATTTGTATTTTTTTATTTTCTTTTAAAACAAGGTCACCAATCTCAAAGGATCGATGACGAACTTTCTTAGCATATGATCTTTTAAGCTTGTTTTGGTAAGCACGGAGATGCTCCAAAGAATTGATGCATTTTTCATCTAGGAGTTCCAGCTGACTGAGTCTGCCAGCACGATATTCATCTCCTACTTCAGTATATTGAAGTAGCAGAGCCAAAGAAGGAACTTCTAATTCAAATGGAAAAATTACTTCAGCATCGTAAACCAAAACAAATGGTGAAGTTCCAATGGGGGTTCGAACACTAGTTCGATAGGCCCATAAGGCTGGATATAATTGAATGTGCCAGTCACGGCCAGTTTTATTGACCAATATTTTGAGGATTTTGATTAAGATTTTGTTAGATGCTTCTGCTTGACCATTACCCTGAGGATAATAGGGGGTGGACCAGCGATGTTGAATCTTGTATTTTTGGCATAATTTTTTAACATCTTTATTTTTGAAAGATGTTCCATTGTCAGAGATGAGATTCGTAGGAATTTCAAACCTGCAAATGATTTGATTAAAAATGAATTTAGAGACTTGTGAGCCAGTGCAGGAAGCTAAAGGCATAGCTTCAACCCACTTCGTGAAATACTCAGTGGCGGTTATGATGAACTTGTGTCCATCAGATGACACAGGATTGATTTTGCCAATAATTTCCAAGCCCTATTTAGAAAAGGTCCAAGGAGATGAAATAGCCTGCAGCTCTTGTGCAGGTGCATGGACAAGGTCAGCATGTTTTTGACACTTGTCGCAATGGCGCACATACTCATGTGCATCCGTTTCCATGGTAGGCCAAAAGTATCCTATCCGAAGGAGCTTTTTAGCAATGACGCTACCACTAAAGTGTCCTCCACAAGATCCATCGTGGACTTCACTCAAGGCTAGTTTAGACTCTTCTAAGTTTAGACATCTTAATAGGATACCTTCAAAAGATCTCCTATACAAAGTATTGCCAATTATTACAAATCGACTTGCTCGTCTACGTAATAACCGACGCTGGTTTCTATCAGCATTGTCAGGGAAAGTCCCATTTTGGAGAAAATCAAATATGTCTGTGTACCAAGGTGCAGGGGTAGTTTCATTGATTAGAAACACATCCAAAGGCTCTAAGCAAGACTTATTTGAAGCAGGTTCCTAGAGTCAACGAATAATGATAGTCGCATATTCGTCATCTAACTCCAAGGGCAAAAGAGATGCAACTGTGGCCATAGCATCAGCTACACGGTTGCTAGTTCGAGGAATAGCTTCCAAAGTAACTTGATCAAATAAAGACATTAATTGTAAAACATAGGCCTTATATGGGCGCATTTTATCATCTCGGGTTTGATAAACTTCATTAATTTGGTTTATAACCAATTGGGAATCACCAAAAACTAAAAGGTGTTTAATTTTTAGTGCTAGGGCAGCTCGTAATCCAAGGATTAGAGCTTCATACTCAGCAGTATTGTTGGTGCAAGCAAAGGTCAGTTTGAAGGACAGAGGAATAAGATGTTTTGCGAAGATATTAAAATAATACCCGCACCAGCCCCACTCATACATCGGGCTCCATCAAAGTGTAAGGACCATTGTTCGGTATGGTCTGCCTCTAATTGAAGGCACTCATCTAGAAACTCAATGATGAGGGGATGGGTAGACTTTAAGGGTGCAACAGCTAATTGATATGCTATGATTTGACCCTTAACAGACTTTTGTCCTATGAATGTGAGATCAAACTCACTTAGAGAAAGAACCCACTTGGCGGTGCGACTCGATAAATAAGGTCAACTCATGAGATACCATAATGGATCATATTTAGAAATGACATAAGTTTTTTGGCTAAGCATATAATGTCGTAATTTTTGCGTAGCAAAAATGATTGCTAGACATAGTTTCTCTAATGTTGTGTAGCGGGTTTCATAACTGATGAAGGTTCGGCTAATGTAATAATTAGCACATTCTCATTTTTCATCATCGAGTTGAGCTAACATAGCTCCTAAGGCAGAATCTAAATCAGAAATATATAGAAGAAATGGGCGATCAGATTTAGGCAGTGAAAGCATCGATGGGTTAAGGAGGTATTGTTTGAGAAGTTCAAAAGCTTCTCTACATTCTGTGTCCCAATTAAAAGGGACATCCTTCTTAAGGAGTTTAAGAAAGGGACTAGTTTTATCCGCCAGCTTATCAATGAAGCGACGGATAGCTTGAAGTTTACCCTGTAAACTTCATAATTCAGATATATTAGTAGGTGCGGGCATATCAGTGATAGCCACAATTTTGAGAGGGTCGATTTCTATACCGCGTAAAGAAACTAAAACCCCCAATAGTTTATCGGACTTAACTCCGAATATACATTTTGTTGGATTTAATCGAATGAGATATTCTCGTAATCGATTAAAAACTTTTCTTAAATCATCTAAATGATTATTTTCAATAATAGAGCGAGCTATAATATTGTCTACATAATCATGTAGGATATCATGCATCATATCATGAAAAATGTAGGTCATAGTGCATTGGTAAGTTGCACCTACGTTATTTAAGCCAAATGGCATCACTTTCCAGCAGAAGGTACCCCAGGGGGTAATAAAGGCTATTTTAGCCTGGTCTTTAGGAGCTATCCTGATCTGATTATAGCCATAGAATCCATCCATTAAGGACATCATCCCACTCCCGGCAGTGAAGTCAATAATTTGATCCATGTTCGGAAGAGGAAAGTCGTATTTAGGGCATGCAACGTTAATATCTCTAAAATATGTGCAAACCCTAACTTTGGTAGCTTCTTTCTTGGTGACTGGAACTACATTTGAGATCCATTCAGTATAATCAATAGCTTGTATAAAGATAACATTCAGGAGTTTTTCTAACTCCCCTTTGACTAGCAGAGCCACTTTGGGATGCATTTTTCTAAGTTTTTATTTAACCGGTTTAGCATCCGGATGGACCACTAGATGATGCATGACTACAAAAGGGTCTAGACCTAGCATATCTTCATATGTCCAAGCGAAGACATCTTCATACTCTTTAAGAAATGCAATGTATTGTTCCTATTTGTCTGGGCTTAATTCTGATCTAATATTGATTATGTGAGGATTGTCCTCAGTTCCAATATTAATTTTAATGACATTTTCTACCTCCATGTGTAGATCTCTTTCAAAGTTAGGTGGGGCGGGTGAAACGCCCAATTCTTGTAATTCTTGTAAGGTTAATTTAGATAAGTCATCTTGAGGATTAGTGGTCTCAAGCTGAGCTATAGTTGGTATAGAACCATCAAAATAAAATCCGTTGTGTAGCATTTCTTCTACAGAGACGTCATGGAAGATATCTCCTTCCAACTCTTCATCAGGGTCAACAATCAGTTCAGGGTAGGCTATGGATAGCATGTTGCATGAAAACGACTAATTTTTGAGAGGGAAATCAACATGCCTATCCAAATAATCTTGATAGCATATGAGGTGATCATCCTCCTCAAAAGGAAAGGGTTGTCCCTTACTAGGAAATAGGCCCATGCCACAGCGGGCAGGCCATGGTTTTACCTTGAAAGGTTCTTTCATGCCATTTTGTAAAGGTCCTAAGCCTTTCCCTTTATATCCCATTTTAAGCATCATGGGTTTAGCTTTAATATAATCATTGGTAAAATAACACCGAGCATATCCTTCATGATGAGTTTTGATATTTCGAGGGATTCTTCCCCAGTCATATCCTTTATAAATGAAGGTGCAACTCCCGACTTGGTAAGTACTTCCCATAGGTTGTGGGAGGCCCAAAGTATGAGGAGATGGCGGTAATTTATTTAAGAGAATGGAATCTTGCATGAAATCATTTGTTTTTTCTGATATTAAGGTTGTAGATAAATCTGGCAAAATTTCATCAGAAAGGGCATAAGATGTAGAAGGCTTATTACCTATATTTTGAGATGTGGAAGATATGATGGATGTGTCTATAGGTTTTGAATTTATAGGATTAGAACTTGAAGGATTGGTTGTAGATTTAAAATCTTTTTGACGGTTGTTGATCTATATAGGAAGATGAAATGAATGGAGGGGGAATAGGTGAAGTTATGGGTGTGCGTTTCACATTTTTAGATGAAATAGAAGAACTAGGATGTGTGGATGACAGAGCAGGGCAAAATTGCATTCCAACTGGTTCTGCCAAAGCACACATATCAAAAGGTCTAGGGTCACCATGAATAGTGACCAACTGATTTTTAAACTCAAATTTAACACATTGGTGTAAAGTTGATGGGACCGCTCGCATGGCATTGATCCAAGGGAGACCCAAAAGTATATTGTACGATGTTGGACAATGTACAATAAACACAGTTGTCTCAAGGGTTCTAGGACCAACTTGCAATGGGAGGGTAATGACTCCACATGTTTCTTGTGTTTCATCATTAAAGGCTTTGATAATCATATCAGTTTTCTTCATTTCATCACTTCTAAAACCAAATCATTGGTAGAAGTCAAAGGTGCAAATGTTTAGAGATGAGCCATTATCAATCAAGACTCGTTTGACAGCTACATCCTCGATTAAAGCAGTAATATACAAGGGATTGTCCTTATGTAAACTATGTTGCAGGATATCTTTATCCCGAAATTCAATACAATCAATCTCTCAAGTGATGATAGTATTGGCCATAGCTTCAGGTTGAATGTTTTGAGGTACCATCATTTGAATCAATGTAAGCATCAACTCATCCCTATGGGTGGGAGAGGATCTCAATAAATCTAAAAGGGATATTTTGGTCGTAGTATTGGACAATTGTTCGTTAATAC
The DNA here is from genome assembly GCA_028583015.1 of Wollemia nobilis. Lineage (NCBI taxonomy): Eukaryota > Viridiplantae > Streptophyta > Pinopsida > Araucariales > Araucariaceae > Wollemia > Wollemia nobilis. The sequence continues at coordinate 135,803 of JAQPPZ010004745.1, read as the reverse complement.
TGTAAGGGGGTTTAGGTTGAACATTAGAAGTATGATTCCCTTTATTGGGATTTTTTAGAACGAATGGAGCTGATCCATCGTTCTGGTTTGGTTCTTGTTGGGAATTTTGATCTTGTTGTCGGGTGACGACTCCAATGGTACCTACAATGTTATAGTGACAACGTTGAAACGGTCTCGGTTGAGAATTTATGGCTTGTTCATAAGGAAGGACTATATTAGAAGAAGGTCGAGTAGTGACTCTTCTAGGAAATGGTTCTTCTGGAACCATAGCATCTGTGACAAGTTGAATAGGATCTGATTCGTTTTTAGAACTATTCGATTGGTTGGAAGTGATGTCTACTTCACTTTCACTATCTGACTCTATATCACTAGAATCAGAAGTTTGAAAATTATGTAAGGTCCTAGTCGTAACCAAGGATAAGGTCGTGTCAAATATTTGAGGATCCTGAACAGGTAATTGTCCACTAATGGTTCCTACATATCGGGTAGGAGGAGGAACATTATGATGTTCGATTTGATTGGCTACCTCTTTACCATGTCTCGATAAAGGATGTTGAAATTTGTCTAGAGTTTGATTGGCATTTTGATTTTGATTTTGAGGAACAGTCTTTTGAGTATTATTAGGAGGGTTTTGTTTAGGTTGGAAGGCTTGCACTTCCATTTCATTATTGTCAATAAAATATTGTATTTTATGTCAACCTTTTACAAGCGTTGGTAGAATGTCCAGGTCCTCTATGGAACTCACAATGTAAGTCAGCTCTATATCCGGGTATAGTTGGATCAGGTTCTCGGATGGCTGGTAATTGGATTAAACCTCTTTCAAGTAATTGAGGTAAAATAGTTGATAAGGGTTGGTTTAATCTAGTGAATTCTTGAGGAGGCTTGTCAGGATTTTTCAATATGAATTTTTTTGTTGTCTTCGTTGCATTGACATTAGCAACATTTTTGCTGTCAGTGACTCCATCACCGACAACCTATTTGTTTTTATATTGATTTCTAGATGTTTTCTCATCATCCTTCTTCCTAAGTTGGCCTCTCCTAATGAGGGCATCTTCTACTCTTCAAGATAAATCTATAGCTTGATCGAAGGTAGTCAAAGTAGTTGTTGATAGCTCATAAGAAATTTGTTCTTGTAAATTATTGATGAAAATGTCTAACATTTCCCTATAGGGTAGCACAAAGTGCAGTTTTCCTGTCAATTGCCTCCATCTAGCTAAGAAATCAGCAAAACACTCATCCTTATCTTGTTTTAGATTGTATAGGTCTTTAATAGTTACATGCATCTCGATGTAGGCACTAAATTGATGAACAAATGATTCAGCTGTTTCTTCGAAGTTTCTCAAAGAATGAGTGGGCAATTGATAGTACCACTCTAATGCCATTCCACCTAAACTTTTCGAAACATTTTTAGTAATAGCAAGTCATCATGCGATATGTCATGACATGCTATCCTAAACATGCGAAGATGCTCTATGGGATCTTCGGTTCCTTTATTTATAGGCAAGACAGGCATGGGAAAATGCTTAGGATATGGTTGAGCTACAACTATGGGATCCAAGGGTTGACTACAGATCTCTCGATAATTATACGAGGGATGGTAGGGATCTATCTGGTCCATACATGAAGCTAATTGTTTCACCATGACTTCCAGATTACTAGTTTGCCCCCCATATTGGTTCGGTAGGGCATTGACATAAGTGTTATGGGCATATGATGGAGGAACATGCAGGTTAGATGCCATGTTACTGTTGTGTAAATTATTGGTAGGCAAAGTATTATGGAGGAATTTTGAAGCTGTATTATGATGTATTCCAGATTGTTGAAAGTTTGTATTTGGCTTTGTTTTAGGTTTCTGTTTACTTAAAGCATTTTTCTCAATAGTTTGGCGGAACAAAGTAGTGAAGGGAATTTTATTTTGTGTGGGAGTGATTTTAGGTTGAGTAATAGGTTCCTTAGGAGGTTGGGTAACCTGTTGTTTTGAAATGATTTGGGCTATAGTGACCATATCCGTATTGGATGGTCTAGCCTTGTCACTTTCTTGGTCAATGAAAGACAAGGTATTAGTCTGCATATTGCATATATATTCCATGGCTGCTTGAGTTTTACTAATTTGCCCTTTATCAAGGCGAATTTCCACATTAAGGTCATCAATGTTTTCCATGAGAAATCTCTTGAAATGCTCTACATTGTCAAAGGAAATAGTTCCATTTGGAGCTACTCTAGGGGATGAGGATCCATCCTCTTTAACACTTCCTTCTTGTTCCTTATCTTCCCCTAAGTCTTCATCTGATTGACCTAGAGTTTCTCCTTCCGGATTTGAATCTCCAAGAAGGAAATTTGGGTCTTTAGTTGTATCTTGTACCCAATCTTCGTCTTCTCCTAAAGTTTCTTTGCCATTCCTAAGTTTAGGCATGGTGCTAAGTTTTGATTTCAGCAAATATATATATATATATATATATATATATATATATATATGCAACAAATTAAGAGGTATATATTTATTATATACCTACTGCAATATTAGAAATGAAAATTTTAAGTTTTTGCTATGTTTTTTAGTTTTTTAGTTTTTTTTTTTTTGAAATAATATAGTAAAGACAGCAAATAACACAATAAATGCACGAAATAATAATACTGAAAGTAAATGAGCTAGTCTTCTATGAATAACTTATGAATATCATTAATAGGTTCGAGTTGTTCAGGAGTCATGAAATGTTCTTCTTCAAATTGAAAGTTTTCTTTTGAAATTTTGATGAAAAGGGCTATGGAAATACCATGTATTTCAAATTCTGGTTTATAATAATAATTCTCACGACAATATTCGCGATACAACATAGCTCTAGGAATTTTGTTCCATCTTCTTCTAATCATAAGATCAGTTTCTAGAGAATCTACATGAACTAGAAATGGGTGTACCACAATTGTGTCATTGAGATATTCCTTGAGAGTTAAAAATCTTGAAGATACAAGAGCTTTCCTATAAGCTAACCATCTACGGCAGGCTCTCTGAAGTTCATGATAAAAAACTAGCTGACGAGGATCCAGGATTCTATCAAAGATTAGCCTCTTAATTTTCTTAAGTTGTGTGGACCTAGATGAGATGAGACTAAGTCTCCTATCAAGTTCATCCCACAAGGATTGATTTCTACTAGTTTCAGGGACACTAAGGACAGAATTAACTTCTATAGTTGCCAATTGATTTTCTATGTTTATAGTAACTGCTAACCTCTTTTTAGGAGCTACCATCTAAACATGACTTTAAACCTTAAATGTTTTAAAATGCATCTAAGTTTTAGTTGTTCTAATTTTTTTTTTTTTTGTTTTTGTTTTCAAAAGGTTATGATGCATTCACGTCGGGTTCACCAAAATGTATTGCTCCAAATTTTTCGCATCCCTACCTTCAGGCTATTGGATCCATGCCCGGAAGGAGGATGGGAAAAGGATGGCATGGTACCTCAGACTGAGAGGACTTTACGAAGGTACCGCCTCTCAAGGGAGGTGTATTTTGATGATTTTTTGACGGATGGTGGGTTCACCAGGAAACATTTTAGCGACAGTTTCCACACCTAGGTTTTGGAATGTGTTTTGATGAGTTCGTTTTTAACCTTAAACATTCATATCCTAGGTTTGGCCGAATGAATCTAAATTAATCTATATGAAAATGCAAGTTCAATGAATACAGGAAACAGATTTAAAAATAGAAGATAGAAAATTTACAAAATGCAAATGAAGAATACCTGATCTGGATGTCTGAAGAAGATTCTAATGTTTGAAGTAGTTAGGATCATCTAGAATTTGACAGAATCGTCTGCAATATGACATAATCATCTGAGACTGACAGAATCGTATGAGATCTGACAGAATCGTTAGACGAATTCGTCAGAGACCTGTAAGCCAGAAAACAGATGCAAAATACAAGAAATAATACTATGCTAACAGAGGAAAATTACACCAAACATTAGTATGAATACTGAGCAATAATTAAGAATAGATATTCAAGCAAATTACTGTATTTTAATGACAAATCATGATCTTAATATGCAATCTAAGCTAAATGGGTGAACTCCAAGTGCAAAATAACATAAAAACTGAATAGATCATCTAATTTATAGAATAAAATGACAAAAACAAAGTTTAGAAAAGCAAACTTTAGGCACTGATTGCCTCGATGTGGGCTGCAGTAGAGATCGTCTCGCATCAGTATGAAATCGTTTCGAATTCGACAAGATCGCCTCCGATCTGAACAGGTTCATCGGTGACGATGGGTGCTGGCTCCGGTTGAAAAATAATGATGTACCTGCAACAAAAATGGTATAGGACTAATGCAAATACAAAATTAAGGATGTTCTAGCGTAGAGGGAGTCAATTTGCAGATAATTTCAGCCAGGGGTTGGGGAGGGAAAATCCTAGAGATTAAATAGGCTTAGGGGGAGTAGTTAGGAGGTTGGAGATCATCCCAATTTGGGAGATCTCCAATGGGGGAGGGTCCCTAACGACGCAGACACACTTTTTCCTGGATTGGAGACCCGTTGGAATAGAGTCTAATTTTGCAAAATCAATTTTGCGACAAGATTGTCTGGACGTCCTAGTCCAGACGAAATCGTCCAATCTAGGGCGATATCATCTGATCGGTGATGATATCGTCAAATAGTCAAAACAACCTCTAAAATTAGCGTAGAAAAGGGGGAAATGAATTTCTTGGCGGTTAACGGGTAGTTTAGGAGGTTAAATTTGAATTTTAAATTATTTACTAAGGTGAATGTAATTTTTATAATTTTACTACGCCAATTTTAGGGTGCTACATGCATCACTTGAAGGGTTAGGAGGAGTACTCTCAAGAAGTGTTAGTAGTTGCATATACTTCAAGGAAGCTCAAGAAGCATGAAGTTAATTATACTACAAATAATGTGAAGCTAGTTGTAATGGTGCATGCTGTAAAGGCCTAGCACCACTACTTAGTGGGAAGGCCCTTTGAATTAAAGAATGACCATACAAGTTTGAGGTATATATTTACCCAACCAATACTCAATGTGAGATAGAGAAGATGGGTCGAGTTCCTTTATGAGTATAACTTTGAAATTGAGTACATAAAAAGAAAAAGAATATGATTTTTGATGCCTTGAGTAGAAGGAAACACAAAGCAACCATAACTAGAAGTCACATGGATATGATGGATTGGGTGATACTAGAGCAATCTCAAGATGAGTATTACGAAAAAATTCAAGCTAGAATGAACAGAGACCCTAAGTTTAATAAGGAATTTGGCATGAAGGATGAACTTTTATGTTACAAAGGTAGAGTCATCATACCAAAAATGGGTGATTTAAGAAAACTAATAATGCAGAAGGCCCATGGATATCCTTATTTTTCTCATCTTGGAGGATCCAAAATATGGAAAAATATAAAAAGAACCTTATTTTGGCTAGGAATGAAGAGGGACATCATCAATTTTATCACTCGATGCCTTGAACGTTAGAAAGTTAAGGCAGAACACAAGCATATTGTAGTAAAATTGTATTTGCATGATATACCTACGCAAAAATGGTAGGTTATATCTATGTATTTCATAGTAGGTTTACCCAAGACCTGGTATCAACATGATGTAATATTTGTGATAGTTGACAGATTGACTAAAGTTGTACATTTCATACCAAGAAACATCAAGGATGATGCTCAAGTAGTGGCTAACAGATTTTCTAGAGAGGTATTTTGATTGCATGGATTTCCTGAGGTGATCATTTCAGATAGGGATTTCAAATTCACTTCTAAAATTTGGAAGTCCCTACATCGTGCAGTAGGCAAAAAATTGAACATGAGCTCAATGTACCACCCTAAAATAGATGGTCAAACTAAACGGGTAAACCAAGTACTAGAAGATATGCTTCGTATGTATTGCATGGATTACAAGTCTCATTGAAAAGAGTACTTGCACCTTGTATAATTTACCTACAACAATGGGCATCACTCCTCTATTGGAATGACATCTTTCAAGGCCTTGTATGGGCAAAAGTGTAGAATACCATTGTCTTGGGACAACCTAGAAAATCAAGTTGTGATTGGGCCAGATATGGTTAGAGAAATAGAAGATTAGTTAAAGGTAATCATGCAATGACTTAGATAAGCTACTGATAGGTAAAAAAGCTATGTTGATCTAAAAAGGACTCTTAGAGAGTACTTAGTTGGAGATAAAGTATTTTAAGGGTTAAACCAATGAAGAGTGCTATCAAATCCATGAAGTTGGATCCTAAGTTTGTAGGTCCCTTTGAGATCACTAAAAATATTAGTTTAACTGCATACAGACTTACCTTACCACCTAACCAGTAAAAAATCCATGATACCTTCCACATATCCTTAGGAAATATGTTGTTGAACCTAAACATGTATGGGATGTTTCTAAATTATAGATGGTGAATCTAGAGGCTTTTGAAGTGATGCTGGTAAATATCCTTGAGTTTAATTCCAAGTCTATGAAGAATCAAACTCTTGAGCAATGTAATTTCTAGTGGTACCGATTTTTTCAAGGAAATACCACTTGGAAAAAGTGGATGATATGCAAAAATATTTTCCATTTTTGTTTGAAAATATATAATGTAATAACTTTATTTTGTAAAAAACTGGAAACACTAAACGATGTTTAGTCCAAGGGGGGTATGACGTCATGATCCTCCCTAATATATTTTTTAGCACAAAAAACAATGTATTAGTCTATGATGCTTTAATACGTAAGTTGAGCAATTGAACCAACTATGCAATGTTTAATTGATTTAAAAAGTATGATATTGTTGACATATTTTCAAGATGTGTAGGGTTAGGTACACTCGTAGGTGAAAGAAGCAAAATCCTCCACTAGAAGTGAGGGTACTTGAGGTTAGGGAAGTGGTGATTAAGGTAACTCGGGGGTAACATTGATGGATACCTTCATATAGGCATGCATTCGATTAGGGATAATCATCAAAAGACTAGCCACCTTGAGCCCCAGATTGATAGCCTAGTAACTATTATAAATTCTCAAGACTGATACATGTGATAGGTTGATGGAAATATTCCCTCTTTGTCTATTGCATATGTGTGATTGTCTTTTACTTCATCACTTGTTGCATCACTGGTTTGGGAAATATGCATAAGTTGATTTTCTTGAAACTCCTTGTGATGCTTGACTATGATTGGTATGATGTTATACTCAAAAAAGGAATCCTCGGATATTTTGAGAACTTATATAGCATATCTTTATTCTAAAAAAAATGATTAAGGAATTTCGTTTTTAAATAAAAGTTAGTTTATTTTTAAATGTTAAAAGAATTACATTTAAAAAATAATAATAGTTAGTTTATTTTTAAATGTTAAAAGAATTACATTTTTAAATAAAAGTTAGATTATTATTAAATGTTAAAAGAACTACATTTTTAAATAAAAGTTAGTAAGTTTTTTTAAAAAATTTAAAGAATTACATTTTCTAGCTATTTATAAATGTTAAAAGGGAATTAATTTTATAAGTTTATAGATAACTTATATATATAAAAAGAGAATTTCATTCGAAAATATAATAAACCTTTTTTATTATAAGTCAATGGAGTTATTAATGAAGCATGGGGCTTCTAGAACGTGATAGATCACACATTCATGGAGGCTTCTGCCACTCACTGCTGACCAAAGGATAGGAGAGCCCTTTTAGATTAAATCTGGGAAGATGATATTTTTAAAATGGAAAATATCCCATCTACCTCTAGAGAGTCAAAAATAATTGATGGTGGTAGATAGCAAGAGATCAAATATAGAGAAGGGGTTGATCATTCTGGGAGAAGGAAAAAACTACGGATGCTGGAAGAAGAGAAGAAAGAAGAACTATTGGATTAAGAACTAGAGACCTTGATTTTCATTGAAAAAGTAATACAATTTCATGTTGGTTAATGTATTAACTCCCTTTATTATGTACGATCATTGAAATTATTAAGAGCTATGCTCGATGTTTGGGTTTAATCTTGTTAATATCAGTTATACCTCCGTGTAGCATCGGTTTACCTAGATGGCAATAGCTCGTGTTTAGAGTAGAAACTTTGTAAAGGCTTAGTGGAGCTATGTTGCTCCATTTTCTCTATCAAAATTGTGGCTATGTGAGTAGTGCCTATGTCTCCCTATCATGCTAAGAGAGTAACCTTGGATTGCTATCTCTAACCTCAAAGTGGACATCAAACCATATCTGAGCACCTCAAATGAGGGGACCTCCTCCTCGACGATGGTTTTAATCTTTTTTACCTACACATGAGTTGTTAGACCAACACTCCTTGGTGTAGGTTTAGTGCTTGTTGGCTAGTGGCTTAAACTAGGCCAGTACCCAATATCTGAGTATTCTTACCTTCCCTATCTACGATGTCATTCACAAGGGGGCATCGAGTGTAGTTATTCATTGGCGGTCGATTAGTAGAAAACCTTATGCTATCCTCTATCAACAACTATGTGGCTAGCCAAACTTAGTTGCAGATTTTCGTAGCTCCCTTATGTCATTTGGATGACACATGTAGCTCTTTGATAAGTCGCCTATGTCATAGAACCAACACTATGTTTCCATCTTCAAGGTGTAACTGAGTGTTACCTTTAACCCTGGATAAGGGGCTCGACAAACCTTGGGTTGTGAGTCGTATAGGGTAGACACTATAGGTGTGCAACCACATATTCCTGGAAATCCTTGTTGCGTTGTTTTATATAAAGAACTTTTAAATTTTACTAAATTAAGTATAGGAAACTTAATTAGGTAAAATAGAGAACTTTATAATATTTTCATAAATTAACTAGAGGAAACTTAATTTAGGGAAAATAGAGAACTTTATAATATTTTCATAAATTAAGAAGAGAAAACTTAATCTAGGGAAAATAGAGAACTTTATAATATTTTCATAAATTAAGTAGAGGAAACTTAATTTAGGGAAAATGGAGAACTTTATAATATTTTCATAAATTAAATAGAAGAAACTTAATTTAGGGAAAATACAAAACTTTATAATGTTTTCATTTATTAATCGAGATGATTATGACTTATTTTTATTAAATAAAGATATGGGGCTTTAATTAATGAAAGTAATATGGTTTGATTTATTTTATTAATTAAAGATATGGGGCTTTAATTAGTGAACGTAAGATGGTTTTGATTTATTTTTATTAATTAAAGATATGGGGCTTTAATTAGTGAAAGTAAGATGGTTTTGATTTATTTTTATTAATTAAAGATACCAAGCTTTAATTAGTGAAAGTAAGGTAGTTTTAATTTATTTTTATTAATTAAAGATATAGGGCATTAACTAGTGAAAGTAAGATGCTTTTGATTTATTTTTATTGGTTAAAGATACAGGGCTTTAATTAGTGAAAGTAAAATGGTTTTGAATTATTTTTATTAATTAAATATATGGGGCTTTAATTAGTGAAAGTAAGATGGTTTTGATTTAATTTTAGTAATTAGAGATATGGGGCTTTAATTAGTGAAAGTAAGATGGTTTTAGTTTATTTTTAGTAATTAAACATATGGGGCTTTAATTAGTGAAAGTAAGGAACCTAACTATTTATGAATTGAAGTGAGTAACTTTGATTGCGAAAGTAAGAGAAATGGTTTATTTTTATGAATTAAAGTAGGGTAACTTTTATTTGTGGAAATAAAGGCGGTTTAGCTTATTTAAAGATTAAGGGTATGTGACCTTAATTATTTGGATTAGATTATAAAAAATATCAAAGAAGAACCTATGAAACTAGCGGTTTAGTTGAATAAATCTCTATGGCTAAGGAGAGGTGAAAATAAAAATGGTGATTTTTATGATATCGACTATGCAGTAAATGGTTAGGTACTTTGATTGAATTTTTATAGTTGCAATTTGAAAATGAATTAAGTAAATTAATTTAGAAGCATGTCTATCATGGAACCATGAGTACCCTAATCCCCTACTATCCTTAAATGATTGAGGAAAATTTGAGAAGGACCAAAGAGGTAGTTAGAACAAATGCATCAGTTTGATTCTACTTATAATTATTTACTTATGCTCAAGTATATTAATTATGTGGGAGATTTTCTTGATGAATTGATGTAATATATTATTCTTTAAAATTATGGAGGATTTACCATACTTGCTTATATGTAATAAATATTAATTTATGGAATATGTACCTTTAATTATTGTTTTATTATCTATGTTTTGTATTGGCTTTTTTTAGATAAATGTTTACTACTTTTGAATGTTGCCTTCCCTTTAGTCATGTTGTGATTTATATTTTGTTAGATTTGGTATCTGATCTATTCTTATTTTTCTTTCTAAACATTAGAAATTTAACAAGTTCTAGGGTGAACTTAGAGGTGACCTAAGGGATTGAGACCCCTTAGGGTGAACATAGTAGACCTAAGGGATTACGAACCCTTAAGGAGAATGATAATTGAGTTTAGGAAAGACTAAACCTAAGTTAATATAACTCATCGTGAAGATGAGATGGATAGCTTAACTCGCTATACGTGTAGCATACCTACATAGATTAACTTGTGTATGGTATGGTTATGGACGTATACCTTCGATTTATTTAAAATGATAATTTTAGGTCATCAAAAATGATGATATGGATAAACTTATTTGCAAAAACACATTGTATGCCTACATAGATGGACTTGTGTTAGGGTATCTAGTGAGGTGTAGCTCTTCAAGTAAATTAAGGAATTTAAACAACAAATCAATTAGGATTTGGATAGGGAGTTATGAATCTCTTTCCTTAGTAAAAAAAAATCTTTTCTTTGTTTGTGTTTTCTTATAGCTAAATTTTTGGGTCATTATATTTGGTATCATTTCTCTAGGTACAAGGGTATAGATATTCTTACGTGCTAAAGGGATTTGCATGTCTCCAATGAAAGCTTGCTTAAAGTATAAGGTAAAGTTGGGATGACCTAGAATACCCTACTTGCTAGAATCTAATGGGAACCAATCCCAAGGGTGAATGAGTGTTGTGATACCTTAGTATGGGCTTTGGTATTATTGATATATTATAACCTTGGAATACTACCCTAGTTGGATTATTGATGCTTTTAGCAAGATAACTTTGTATTATAGCTTGAATTAGAGATACAATTTAAGGTGAAAATATAACTTAATATTTTCTTGGTTGTAACCAAATAAAATGTGCCACCTAAGGCTAGAAGAGAAAGGCCTACATCTAGTAAAACTTGACAAAATAATTTTAAAGAAGAGATCCAAGATGAGGGTCCACAAAATTCCAATAGAGAGGTGGAATACCTCACTGCTACGATCGCTGTTGTGCAAGATCAGATGAGATAAGTGTTGGAAACCATTACGAATCAGAACTCGTAAGCTAGAAGCTCAAATATTGGCTAATGGGCTAACTGTGAAGGATTTGCAAGCTAGAACCCTTCTAGAAAATGAAATGAATAGGGATCTGAAAAATATTTGTATCTCCAAATTTTGGTGGATAAGGTTAATGGGATGTAGCTAAAGCATGTATGAGAGAACTAGAGGTTTAATTTAAGGTAAAAGGCTATTCCCTAGGAATCCGAATGTTTTGGGCCATGATAAACCCAGAAGGAGCTGCTCTAGATTGGTGGGAAACCCACTATGAAAAGACTAATATTGAACCTATTGATATTCCATGAAAAGAATTCATAGTTATCTTCAAGAAAAGGTTCTTAATAGAACATTTCTATGCGCTATAGTTTGAGGTGTTTTCTAGCCTATAACAAGGGACCAAAATAGTAGAGGTATACTATAATATGTTGGTTAGGTTACTCAAGTATGTACCTACCTATGATGAGAAGAGGAGGGTTCACAAGTTTATCCATGGGTTAGAATCTAGAGTAAAGTATGATGTAAGAATGCATGAGCCTAAATAACTGCAAAAGGTGTATGAATTGGCAAAGAAGGTAGAATTGCACTTCCAATTTAACTATGTTGTCCTATCTAAGAAAGATCGACAAGCATTGAGTAAGGGGAATAGTCAAGGATTATTGAAATAGGAAGAGAAAGAGGATCGAAAGACCAAGAACACCCAAATTTTTCCAAAATCTAAAAAAAATAACAAAAATCAAAATTTCAAGAAAAACTTCTAGAAGAAGAAGAACCACAATCCCAATAATGCTAAACTTCACTCTCAAAAGCCACAAACCTCAACCCTAATGAGAAAGTTAGGGGAATAAAATTGGAAAGAAAGTAAGAACCCAAGGATGGGTGTTACCATTATAGATGTCCTCATTATGCTAATAAGTTTCTACACCAACTAGGGTTGAGTTCATTCAACACCAAATGAAATAAACCTGAGCATCATATCTATGCCATGATTGGAAAACAAAATCTAGAGGGTCAATTCACCCTATTACTTGTGAAAGGTAAGATTTTCAATAAGCAAGTAAATATTCTAATAGACAGTGGAGCCACTGATAGTTTTATTTCTTCTATTTTAGCAAGGAATATGTCAAAAATTCCATGATATTTTGCCAACAGATGGAAGGTGGAGTATGGTTTAGGATAAACCTACTCAATTAACCAGTTTTATCCAATGGCAAAAATTACTTTGAATAGTGGAACCACTAAAGGTTACTTGTATATAGCTCAGCTTCATGCCTTTGATATGATCCTAGGTATGTATTAGTTGCAAGTCCATAAATATTTGATCAATTTCCAAGAAATATGGATTGAATATTTAGAGAAAGGCAAGGGAAGACTAAGAATACATAGTGAACAGGGGGTATTAAAACCCTAGATGTTGTCGGCTATGCAACTTAATAAGACACTCAAGAAAGGAGGAATAGTGTATGTCGTAAAACTTAATTAATTTGGGGATGATCAAAAGAGAGAGGTGCTAGGAAAGCACCCAATTTTATAGGATTTAAGGATGTATTTACAGAGGATCTACTTGGACTCCCTCCTATGTGGAAATTTAATTTTACAATTGATCTTATACCAGGATTAGAACCTATTCATAGATATCCAAATAGGATAAATCCTATAGAGATGCAGGAACTAACGGTTCTACTACAAGGGTTATTGGAAAATGGATTGATAAAACCAAGTGTGTCACCTTCAGGTGCACCAATTTTAGTTGTGAAAAAGGATGGTTCACTAAGATTGTGCATTGATTACAGAATTCTAAATAAGGCTAAAATAAAGAACCGATATCCCCTACCTAGGATCTAATATTTATTTGATCAATTGAGATATGTCATAGTATTCACCAAGATTGACCTAATATCTGGGTATCATCAGTTAAGAATATGTGAGGAGGATATTCACAAAATGATATTTAAGACTAGGTACGTGTATTATGAGTTTACAGTTCAACCCTTTGGATTGACTAATGCCCTAGATCCATTTATGAATCTAATGAATAGTGTATTCAGAAGACACCTATACTAGTTTTTCCCTGTATTCCTAGATGATATCTTAATATACTCACAAAATAAAGAAGAGCATGATAAACATCTCAAGACCGTTTTAAAATTTTTGAGGAAAAATCAACTCTATGGAAATCTATCTAAAAGTGATTTCTATGTTTCATAGGTACAACATCTTGGACATATCATATCAACAGAAGGAATTGTTGTGGATGTGAATAAAATTGAGACCATTCTAAACTAGCCACCCTCTACTAATATGACTGAAATACGAAGTTTCATAGGGTTAACGGGTTACTATACACGTTACATAAAGGATTAATCTAAGATTTCTACAACAATAACTAACCTTTAGAAGAAGGCAAAGGAATTCAAGTAGTCAAAAAAGTGTGAAGTTGTCTTTGCATTACTAAAATATTAAATCACTACCATACCAGTACTAAGGATTCTTGACCTTTAAGGGGACTTTTCAATATGCATCGATGCATCATTAGAAGGGTTAGGAGGAGTACTCTCTCAAGAAGAGTCAAAGAAGCTCAAGAAGCATGAAGTTAATTATGCTACACATGATTTGGATCTAGATATAGTGGTGCATGCTCTAAAGGCCTGGTGCCACTACTTAGTGGGAAGGCCCTTTGAATTAAATATTAACCATCAAACTTTAAGGTATATATTATCCATCCAATACTCAATGCGAGATAGAGAAGATAGATCGAGTTCCTTGTTGAGTATGACTTTGAAATTAAGTACATAAAATGGAAAGAGAATAAGATTTTTGATGCCTTGAGTAGAAGGTAACACATAGTAGCCATAGCTAGAAGTCACATGGATCTGATAGATCGGGTGAAATAGGAGCAATATCATGATGAGTATTGCTATGAAATTCAAGCTAGGATGAATAGAGACCCTAAGGGTAATAAGAAATTTGGCATAAAGGATAACCTTTTGTGTTACAAAGGTAGAGTCATCATACCAAAAATGGATGATTTAAGAAAACTAATAATGTAGGAGGACCATAGATCTCCTTATTTTGCTCATCTTAGAGGAGCCAATATACATAAAATTATGAAAATAATCTTATTCTAGGTAGGAATGAAGAGGGATATCACCAATTTTATCCCATAAAACATCAAGCATAATGCTCGGTAGTGGCTAACAGATTTTCCAGAGAGATATTCTGATTGCATTGATTTCTTGAGGTGATCATTTCAAATAGGGATTCCAAGTTCACTTTTGAATTCTGGAAGTCCTTGCATCTTGTAGTAGGTATAAAACTAAACATGAGCTTAGTGTACCATCCTAAAATAGATAGTAAAACTGAAGGGGTAAACCAAGTACTAGAATACATGATTTGCACGTACTTCATGGATCACAAGTCTCATTGCGAAGACTATTTGCACCTTATAGAATTTACCTACAACAATGGACATCACTCCTCTCTAGGAATGGTGTCTTTCAAGGCCTTGTATGGGCGAAAGTGTAGAATGCCATTGTATTGGGATAACCTAGAAGATCGATTTGTGATTGGACTAGATATGGTCAGAGAAATAGAAGATCAATTAAAGGTAATTAGGCAATGACTTAAAGAAGTTGTCGATAGGCATAAAAGTTATGTTGATCTTAAAAGGACTCCAAGAGAGTACTCAGTTGGAGACAAAGTGTTTTTAAGGGTTAAAATGATGAAGAATACTATCAAATCCATGAATTTGGATCCTCGATTTTTAGGGTCCTTTGATATCACTAAAATATTAGTTCGGTTGCATGCCAACTTGCCTTACCACCTAACCTACCAAAAATCCATGATACCTTCCATATATATTTACTTAGGAAATATGTTGTTGACCCTAAATATGTGTGGAATGTTTCTAAATTGTAGATGGTAAATCTAGAGGCTATTGAAGTGAGTCAATAAATATCCATGATTTTTATTCCAAGTCTATGAGGAATCAAACTCTTGAGCAATGTAAGGTCCAGTGGTACCTATTTTCTGAAAGAAATACCACTTGGGAAAAAGGATGATATGAAAAAATATTTTTCCTTTTTGTTTGAAAATATATAATGTAATAATTTTATTTTGTAAAAAATTGGAAACACTCGATATGGTGTTTAGTCCAAGGGGGGTAGGATTTCATGACCCTCTCTAACAGACTTTTTACCACAAAGAAACAATGTATTAATCTATGATGCTTTAATATGTATGTTGAGCAATTGAACCAACTATGCGATGCTTAGTTGATTTAAAAAGCATGATATTATTGACATATTGCCAAGTTGTGCAAGATCAGGTACACTCGTAGGTGGAAGAAGAAAAATTATCCACCAGAATCTGGGGTAATTGAGGTTGGGAAGTGATGATTAAGGCAACTTGAGGGTAACATTGATGGATACCTTCATATAGGCATGCATTCAGTTAGAGATAATCATCAAAATACTAGCCACCTTGAGCCCTATATTGATAGCCTAGTAGCTATCATAAATTCTCAAGGCTAAGACAACCCTCTTTATCTATTGTATATGTGTGATTGTATTTTACTTCATCACTTGCTGCATCATTTGTTTGGAAAACGTGCATAAGTTGATTGTCTTGAAACTCCTTGTGATGCTTGACTATGATTGGTATGATGTTATATTCAAAAAAGGAATCCTTTTGTGTTTTGAGAACTTATATAGCAAATATTTATTCTAAAAAAATGATTAAAGAATTTTATTTTTAAATAAAAGTTAGTTTATTTTTAAATGTTAAAAGAATAACATTTTTAAATAAAATTTAGTTTATTTTGAAATGTTAAAAGAATAACATTTTAAAAAAATAAATCCTAGTTTATTTTTAAATGTTAAAAGAATGACATTTTAAAATAAAAGTTAGATTATTTTTAAATGTTAAAAGAATTACATTTTTAAATAAAAGTTAGTTTGTTTTTTTTTAATGTTAAAAAATTATTATTTTTTAGCTATTTCTAAATGTTAAAAGGGAATTCATTTTATAAGTTTATAGATAACTTATATAAAAATAATAGAATCCCATTTGAAAATATAACCAACCCTTTTTATTATAAGTCAATGGAGTTCTTAATGAAGCATGGGGTTTCTAGAACGTGATAGATTGTGCATTCATGGAGGCTCCTGCCACTCTCCATTGACCAAAGGAAAGGAGAGCCTTTTTAGGTTAAATCTAGGAAGGTAATATTTTTAAAATGGAAAATATCCCATCTACCTTGAGGGATTTAGAAATAATTGATGGCTGTATATATACTTTTGAAGGGATAAGACAAGAGATCAAATATAGAGAAGGGGTTGATCATTCTAGGAGAAGAAAAAAACTACAGATATTGGAAGAAGAGAAGAAAGGAAAACTGCTAGATTAAGAACTAGAGACCTCGACGTTCATTGGAAAAGCGATATTTAGGTTGATTAATGGATTAACTACCTTGCTTATGTACACTCATTGGAATTATTGAGAGCTATGCTCAATTTTTGGGTTTAAGCTTGTTAATATTGGTTATACCTTCCTGTGGTATCAATTTATCTGGATGGCAGTAGATTGTGTTTAGAGTAGAACCTTTGTAAAGTATCATTAGAGTTGTGTTGCTCCCTTTTCTCTATCAAAATCATGGCTACGCGAGTAGCGTCTGTGTCTCCCTACCGCGCAAAGAGCATAAACCTTAGATTACTTTCTTTGACCCTATTGTGGACGTCAAACTAGATCTTATTGTCTCGAGTAAGGGGAACTCCTCCTCAGCAATATTTTTAACCTTTATCACCTATGCATGAGTTGTTAGACCAATCCTACTTGGTGTAGGCTTAGTGGTTGCTAGCCAATGGCTTAAACCAAGCCAGTAACTAGCGTCTGAGTATTCTTACCTTCCCTATCCATGATATCGTCCATGGGGGCATTGAGCGTAGTTATTCGTTGGTGATCAATTGGTAGAAAATCTTGTGTTGTCCCTTGTCAATCATTGTGTGGCCAACTAAAATTGGTTGAGGATTTTCGTAGCTCCCTTGTGTCATTTGGATGCCACGTGTAGCTCTTTGATAAGTCCCCTATCATATAACTAACATTGTATTTTTACCTTTAGGTTGTAGCTAAGTGTTACCTTTAACGTTGGAGAAGGCGCTCGATAAACATTGGGTTGTGAGTCATATAGGGTAGATGTTATAGTTGTGCAGTTGTATATTCCTAGAAATCCTTGCTATGCTATTTTATATAAAGAACTTTTAAAGTTTACTAAATTAAGTAGAGGAAACTTAATTTAGGGAAAATAGAGAACTTTATAATATTTTCATAAATTAAGTAGAGGGAACTTAATTTAGGGAAAATAGAGAACTTTATAATATTTACATAAATTAAGTAGAGAAAGTTTAATTTAGGGAAAATAGATAACTTTATAATGTTTTCATTTATTAATAGAGAAAAAAGGAATAATCATAAGGCGAGAAATACTAAAGGAACTATGAGGTCAAGGCAAGGAAAGTTCAATGGAATATGTTTTGCATGTTACAAGTTTGGACACATGGCTTCACAGTGCATGGCTCAAGCAAGACAGGTTAATGGAAATTTCAAAAATGATAATTTCTTTTAAGGGTATTGATACTCTTGTAATCAGTTTGGGCACAAGGCAATTAATTGCAAGGTTAACAACAGGAACAGGTTTGGTGCAACAGAGAGGATTCAAAAAATAGGTACAACTCAAAGGAATAACATTATCAAATGTTATAAGTGCAATAATGAAGGACATACAACAAGATGGTGTAGAGCAAAAGTTCCAAGGTACAGGTTCAGGGCTATGAACATGAACAGGAATAATGGCAGTAACAGGAATAATGATAGGAATAGGAATAATGGCTTGGACAAAAACAGGGATGATAATATGAACAAGAACAGGAACAGGAACATGGACAAGGATATCAGGAAAAATCATGGAAAGGTAGCTATGGACACTAATGATGATCAGTTCCTAATGGGAGTTTTACTCCCACCCCAGAAATAATCACCTCTACAGGAGGTGGGGGAGGGGCTAAGCTAAGAGGCTCATTCTTAGCCCTGAGCCCCAAAGGTGACCCTTTGCCATTGATGACAAAGGGGGAGATATTTGAGTAAGGGGGAGAGCCTTGAGTCAGGGGGGGCAAAGCTTCAGAGGATGGTTTTTAGTTGGTTTTAGTTTTGACAGTTGGTAGTTGCTTGGAAAAAAAATTTCAGCAGTGGTTTCAGTAGTGGTTTGCCATCAATGACAAAGGGGGAGATTGTTGGAAATTTTGGGTATGTTGCCTAGATTCATGTTTGTGAGTTGTCATTGATGTCAAAAGGAGTTTGTGCTTATGTCAAAAGGAATTTGTGCTGATGTCAAAAAGATTTTGGTGCCAAAAATATCTTGAAAGTTCCATGATGTTTGTTTAAGGAATTTTATTAAAACCATGGTGACAAGGTTAAATGTTTTTCTTAAAACCGTCTGGACTCATTAAGGGTTTTTATTAAAACCATCTTGGCTTAATGAAAAGGTTTTGCTCCTTGAAAAACCCTTAAAAGTCCATTTTGATTATTAATTAATAAATTAACTCAAACCTTTGAAAAGGTTTTAAGTTGAGTTTATTATTAATAAAATAATAATTATTAATTTAATAATTATTATTGAAAAGGTTTCTAAACCCATAGTGGTGCTTATGTAAAAGACTTACAGCACCGACGTCAACTTGCATGGGATGCAAAAGACTATTAAAGGGCATTAATTCCTAAGGTTCAATGCACCTCCGATTTGCGTAATTACCTTCGAACTTGTATTGCTCTATGACCTTTGATTTTGGATTACTCTATGATTTTTGAGTTTCATATTGCTCTGTGCTTAAGTTCCAATTTCGTACACCTGTGAGAAAGATAAATCTGGTCTGTGTTAAATTCGAATTTCATGCGCCTATGAGGAAGGAAATTTTGGTTGTCTTTTGCAAGCAAAGGGAAGGTAAAACAATGAGTAGCACTTAAGATTTTCATTGGGCACTTGTGCTCCAATGGTGAAGGCAGTGGAGCGAAGGCGCTCACTAAGCAAAGGTGCCGAGTTCGATTCGCAATAGGCATGTTTCAATTTTTTCTTGGTCACGGTTATTGTGCACGTGGTATGGCAGTTGCTTTGGGCCACAAGTTTGGAGGAGGAAGCACTTTGGTGCTTATGTTGGTGTCTCCACACTTCTCCTAAGGTTGGAGAATTAATTTTTGGCCAAGGTATATATTTTGTTGATAATGTGGAATATTTGATTTGACTTGGCAATTATTGTTGGTAATTGGATGGAGGTCTAAGGTGAAATAGAAATATTGCTTTGACATTGTTATTATTGATGCTTAATGTTTATATGGTAAATGCATTTAGAAGTAAATGTATTTTAGGATTTATAAGGGTTTAAGGAATAAATGTGCTTAATGTCATATTGGGGTTAGAGAGCCTTTGGAGTTATTGAGTGGATATTCTCTTGTAATTATTTTTTGAGGTTGAAGTTATTTTGTGATATATTAAGTAGGAGTTATAAGGTGTAAAGGAATATTGTTGATATGTATATTTGTGAGTTTTGATTATTGATGAGTTGGAGTGATAAGGTGTTATTAGGACTCTTATCATTATGCAGTATTCCATTGTTGCTAACTCTAATTTGTGGTAAATTGAGAGTTAGTGTTGTGATAGATTTTGAGTTCTCCTTCTTCATCAAAGTAAAGGTATGGGCACATTCTTCCATGGTTATTATTGATTGATGGTTTTTTGAAAATAAGTTTGGAGTGAAAAGGATTAAATTAAGTTTCCTTATTTGGAGTGGATCTTATTTTCTAAAAGTGGAAGTATTGATTATGCATTATGATATCATGATGAGTTTATGAGTTATTGCATAATTTTGGTTTATGAGAGTGGAAGCATTTGAAGTTTGCTTTAGGGTTTTTTAGTGAGAAGTGTATGCCATTGCTATAAGTTGTTGAAACCCTAATTGAGTTGTTTGGTTGTTGAGAGTTTGGTTTTGAGATTGCTTCCATTGAGATTGAGTTGATCAAGTTATGCTTTACTTGATACATGAGTTGGGCTTGCTACTTTGAGATTTGATTTTATCAAGTTGTACTTTGCTTGATAAAATTGATTGTGTGGTTAAGTTGATCATTCCCATTTGAGATAAGTTGGAAATATCTTGAACCCATTTTTGATGCTTAGAGAGAGATTGCTTTGAGTTCTTGAAAACTAACTTGGCTAGGGTTTGATAGCAAGTATTGGTTCTATGTTGGAGGAGTTGATTCTTTGATATTGAATTATTGGCAATTGTTGGGTTGTGGTTCAAGATCTTGTGAAAGTATACTACTCCTATGAGAGTGATTTGAGTTGAGATTGAAATTTAAAGGATAGAATATATTGAGTCTCTAATAATTCTCTTTATGCTTTTATGAGACTGATTTGAGTTGATGTTAAGAGTTGAAGGATAGAACATATTAAGTCTCTAACAATTCTCTTTATGATTCTATGAGATTGATTTGATTTGAGATTGAAAGTTGAAGTATAGAACATATTGAGTCTCTAAAAATTCTCTTTATGCTTCTATGAGATTGATTTGAGTTGAGATTGAGAGTTGAAGGATAGAACATATTGAGTCTCTAACAATTCTCTTTATGCTTCTATGAGATTGATTTGAGTTGATATTGAAAGTTGAAGGATAGAACATATTGAGTCTCTAACAATTATCTTTATGTTTCTATGAGATTGATTTGATATGATTGGATGAAACACATTGGGTCTCTAAAAATTCTTTTTGTGTGTTCACATTGAGCAAGTTTTTTGGTAAACTTGCTTGAGCTAATTTGGGCAAGTTCTTAGTGAGCTTGCTAGGACAGATGTGGACAGGTTCTTGTGGAGAACTTGTGGTTGGACAAGTTCTTATGGAGAACTTGTGGACTTATTTGGACAAGTTCTTATGGAGAACTTGTGGACTTATTTGGACAGGTTCTTATGGAGAACTTGTGGACTGATTTGGACAGGTTCTTGTTGAAGAAATTGTGGATAGATTTGATGAAGTCTTGGTGAAGACTTGTGAGCAGTTGTGATTAATTTGTTCAAGCTTTTGGCTTAAGCTTGGGATAGATTTGACAGAGTTTGAGAATAGATTTGTGCTAGACCATAGGACTAATTTTGGTGCAAATTTGTGATAGAGTTTGAGAGGACTTGTGTTGGACCGACTAACTGTGTTTAGTACAGGTGTTGATGAGCAGTTGTGGAGGTGATTAGTGAGGATAGAAGTCTCTAGATCTAGAGCAAGGAGGACATGACGTCTTCTATGGAAAGGAGTTCCACCTGCTAGCAACAAAATATATAGTGATCTTCTGAAGTATCAATTCCAGAGCTTTGGGGGATAGGACATCTCCTTTGGGCAGGAGGCTCATAAATACTTCTTTGGGGGATAGGACATATCCTTTGGTTATGAGGCTCATAAAAATTTTATTAGGGGAAGGATTCTCCTTTGGACAAGAATTTCATAAAAATTGTAATTGGGAAGGATTCCCAAAGGATTTGATTGAAAAAATTTAGTGAAATATTTTCTCTATGGAGTAGCCCACCTTGGGTGAACCACGTTATATTGATGTCTCAATTGTGTGATGACTTGTACACTGGTTTGATTACTGGTTTGATTTTGCTATTGGTTTATTGCATTACTTTCTGAAGTACAAGAAAATTTTAAAAAAGTGGTCTTATACTGTTCACCCCCCCTCTCAGTATAAGCTTGTGTTCTTCAGATTGGTGAATGGTTGTGAGAGCAATTGAGTGTGAAATTGAGAACTATCTTGAACTAGAGTTTGTGAAAGAACATGAGTATCATTGTTTGATAAGCATTGTTGGAAATATTTGAGTAAGATTTCATGTGCTTTATTAGGGTTTGTAAAAGATCATGAGTATCATTGTTATGTGAATTTGGAATCATCTTGAGTCAAGGTTGAGTTCTAGAGTGAGAGTTATTGGAAGCATTATGAAACACTTGGTTAGGGTTTGTAAGCAAGTTGTGTTTCATTGAGTGAATGGTTGAGTGAAATTGGATGAGCATTATTTATTGAAATAATTTGAGTGGTAGTTCAAGTTCTGTGAAACAAATTGTTCTCTATTCTAAATTGATTTTAAAAAGAGTTTGAAAGTGATAGAGTGATTTGTGAGTGTAAAACATATTGAGTCTCTTACCATTATCTATATGTTTTTATGGTTAAACAAAATTTTGAGTGAAATTTGTTTTTGTGATTGAAGAGGTTTTCTACAAAAGATTGAATTGAGTTGTGTATGCAAAGTTTACAATTGATTTGAATAAGCTTTTGTAAAAGCTAGTGGCTTATTTGAGTAAGTCCTAGAGTGGAATTGAGGACAGAGTGAAGCAAGCTTTTGTAAAATCTTGTTGGTATATTTGAGTAAGTCCTAGAGGGAACTTAAAGATAGAGTTGAGTAAGCTTTTGTAAAAGCTTAAGGATAGAATTGTGTGAGATTTTATGGAAGATTACAAACAAATTTGAGACAAGTCTTAGTGAAGACTTGAGATCAAATTGACCAAGTTATTGAAAGGAATTATTGACATATTTGAGGCAAGTCTTTGAGAAGACTTGAGAGCAGAGTTGATTGATTTGTTCAAACCTTGAGTTAAGTTTTGGGTAGATCTAGTAGAGTTGATTATAGATTGAATCAAGATTTGTGTTAAGGCTTGAGGATAGATTTGAGGATAGATTTTGGTACAAATTTGAGGGTAGATTTGTGCCAAATCAGAGACAAATATTGAGCAGATTTGTGCTAGACTGAAGGATTGTGTTTAGTGCAGATTTGAGATAGAGATTGAGTAGATTTGTGCTAGATCAAAGGACTGTGTTTAGTATAGATTTGAGACAGAGATTGAGCAAAGCTTAGAGTAATCTTTGGAGGTGAGAGAGCCTAGGACAATAATAACCAATGGATAGAGATCCATTATCCAGGATAGTTAGGACAGAGGATAAGTTAGACAATAGAAAGTTCAACAAAGAAATGAACAATACATAAGGAATAGATGGAACTGTTGGTCACGAATCTGCCACAGGAAAGGATTTTACAAGTGTGCCCTAGACCCGACCAACATTGAAAGGCTGGAAGCAAGAAATGGCTCCCAGACCAATCTCCAGAGTGGGCTGGTTCCCTCTACTATTCTAAAATTGGTTTAAGATAAGGGTTGCTGGAAAGAAATTGAAAAATTACAGAAAGAAATGGGAAATATGGCCACAAGCCGAAGTGATGGGATCAAAAACAACAACAGCAGGAAACTACAAACGTAACAACAACAAGTAACATAAGGAATTAGCTTAATCCTCGCACAATCACATGCAGCAAATCCCTCCAAACCCACATTCCAGAAATCGTACCCTGACCGCAATATTTAAATCCAAAAAATAGAATTTAAATGTAACAGCAATGCAGGAGTATGAATGCTATTAGAAATGCAGAAAATAGAAAAGAAATTCATCCATGCAACGCTTGAAAAATTAGAAGTTGATCCTTTTATTCCCGCAAATACAATTCCAGTCTCTAGCAGCAAGTTTTTCCAACCTCTGTAAATGAAAATTACATTGGTTTTTATAGAGGTCCATCCTCTCTACGACATTAAATGTTTGCCACCATCCTCCTCGTGATCTACAATTATATGGCGGACATTAGGAACACGATCTTCTCAATTACAACCTCGAGGGATCAAAAATTAAATGCAATTAACATGTCAGCTTCGAAGAACCACCTTCATTAAATTTGTTTTTTGGAAATGTGCATGAAAAACCGTTACAATAATCCACGAACAACAGCCTCGAATGCATTAAATCTTCAATCTTGGTGGCCTGGGCACGTCTTTGACCTTGACTGCATTGGAAATCCTCAAAACATTTAATTCGGGGCAGCATTTAATCCTTGGAAATCTAAAAAAATCTTCTCGGGCGTTCATACTGCACATGGCGGGAAACTATGCAGGTCGTGAAAATGCGACAGGTCGCAAAATCACAACATGTTTTAACTCCATACACTTTGACCACCTTTGACCCATGAAAATGGCACCTGTAGCGATATCGCTACGTCTTCCGCTTCCTTTTCTCCATCGCTAGCTTATCCACGCGAAAACGGCACATGTAGCGATTTCGCTACGTCTTTTGGTCGTTGGCTCCTTTCTTCGCTTTGCTCCACGATTTGGGAACATGTAGCAATTTCGCTACACATTCGTCTTGCTCAACCTTATCGCCAAAAGTGTAGCGATTTCGCTACAACTTTTCCCTTCCGTACCATTTGCCATTTTTCGTCGCGATGCGCTGCATCTTTGCCTTGCAGGAACCCTTCCTAAAAAAGTGCAGCGATGCGCTGCAACTTTTCACCTTTGACTCTAATCAACTGCCCACGCTTTCAAAAAGTGCAGCAAATCGCTGCAACTTCTTCCTTAGACTCTTCTCTGCTTGAACATGCAGCGAATCGCTGCAAGTTTTGGCACTTGCCCCTTCGAAGCCGCCAGCGTCACGATTTGAGAACATGTCAGCGACGCGCCGCAACTTTTCAACTTGAGTCTTTGAAGCCGACCGACCCGCGATTTTGAGACGTTGGCGGATCGCTGCAAGTTTTTAACTTTGTGCCTTTAGCTGAACCTTTTGTCGCGATTTCGCGACAATTTGTCGCTTTTCCCCCTTCACTTGTCTTCGGCCGCGAAAATAGAACACGTCGCGATATCGCGACGGTTCCACCCCAACTGCATGCGTTGACCGCGTTGACCGCGATTCTGCGACATGTCAGCAAATCGCTGTAGTTTTTAGACTTAGCCATTTTCTACTCAATTTCGCTCCTTTTTTGCTTCAAAGCCGCATCAAAGCCTGTATAAACGTTAGATTTGCAATAATGTATACATTAATACTTCAATGAAAATCAATGTGGCAAAAATGCCAACATTCTTGGTGGCTCGCGGGGTATACAGCTCGCTGTATGCAAGAATCCAGGCCTTAGTCCATTGGGCACAGAGTCATATCCGAACAGAAGGCGGGCTGCTGCAATACATGTTCTGCTGAAAAATTGAAACTGGAAAAACCTGCATATAACTGATTATGAAATGACTAATGGAACGCGATGATGGAGTGAGCTCTTGCGATTGCGCAAGCGGTGACTGCAATGGAATGATGAAATGAAAATGAACGAAGTTATGGAGTGGGAATGGAACTAGGAAAGCTGTGAAATGAAATGAACTAGACTATGAAATAAATGCATAAAATACTGAACTTAGAGGAAAGGGATAAGAAGGGACGGGGAAAAATAGAAAAAGGGAAAAGAAACAACAGCCGTGGCTTATTTTTGTAACTGCAGAAGAAAAAGAAGTAAAAGAAGGAAGATGAAGAAGGGAAAGGAAAGAAAAAGGGAAGGGAAAAGAAGAATTTTCTAGAAAGCCACCAACTGCCGAGAAAGGAAGAGACAAAAGGAAAAAATAAGCACCTACAGCTTGCAGGCAACAAAAGAGCTGAGATGAACAAGTAATAACAAAAAATATATATATTTTTTTGTTTTTTTTTTTTTTGTTTTTTCAAAATACTATATACAATAGTTCACGACATGATTGGCATGTCACCACCAGAAACCCAGTCTCAGGAGTTATCCGGTAAATCTGCAATGTCCCGACCAGATCCAATCATACTTGAGTCGGTTCTTGAAATTGGGCTGGCTCCTTCCTGAAGTTCTCCATGGGGCGAATAGGATGCAATGCAGCAGATTATCCTTCTTACTAGTACCCACATGGAGGACTTCTTCAGGTTCTGGATGTAATGGCTGGAACCAACACCACCACTTTGCAGACTTTACTGGTTGTGGGCTGAGTACAGGCCCCTCTAACTCCTTGATGTGATCACAAGGCTCTTCAAGTGAGAAATATGATTCTGGGATCTCCTCAGGTTCTGGAATTTGAACTTGTTCTTCTACTTGGCCCATCTCTTGATGAAAACTGCAAGCAACCATATTGTTCATTGTTGGAAAAGTGCTTGCATGTTCCAATCCTTGACTTTGGATGAGATCTGTCCCTTGAACTCCACATGACTGCATCTCAGGTTTCTGCTCAGTATAAGGGATCTGGCATGAAAAGTACTGTGCAGGGTAGACAGGAGCAACAACCATCGGAGAAGGTAATGGAGTTTCTCCCCACGGTGACTTTCTCGATAAGAGAAAAAGTTGTTCCACTCGCACTGCTTCCTCAAAGATTTGTGGGAACCGTTGTTCACCTGATTGCAGCAAGAAGAGACCTATGTCAGAATTAAAAGCTTGAACATAAAAGATGTGGGCTTGGGTGGGTGATGGATGTATCTTGTCTGGAATTCTCTTCCAAATTATCAAGAATCAGACATTGAAGTCCGTGATGCTTTCTTGAGGTGCTCTCTTGATGTACAAGAAAAATTGGTAGAGATCCAAAGAACTGTAGAAAGGATCTTCGTCAAATCTTTTGATCAGTGCTCCCGCGAGATCATCCCATGAACTGATGCTTCGACGCTTGAGTAGTCTGTACCACTGCAATGCCCTTCCTTCCAAAGACTGAACCAGAAGTCGGATCATGACATCTTCGTGTTCTATGACATGGATCATGGACAGAGTAGCAATGTCTTCAAAATGTGCCAGAGACATGCCTTCGGTACCATCATATTTTGCCAGGTTCTTCAGGGCACCTTCGGGAATTTCATGCCGAACTTGGAGATTCAGAGGACCAGGATCATCCCATCTAGAAAAAACCCTCGCCTTTGTGGCAGTGGTCTGCGGAATCACGGCCATCGCCATTAAGTCAGAGTCGCCAAATGAACATTCTTTGAATTTAAAAAAAAAATAGGCGTCCACGAATAGATCTTCAACTCAGCAAAGTCGCCAGATGAACTTACAAATCTCCGCTATGAGGTCAAGACAGCTCATCAAATCTTGAGACCTCCGGGTGTTAAAATAAATGTGGATTTTTGTGAGACAGAAGAAGTCTGTCCCACCGGGCGTGCCAAAAACTGTTGGCACCGGTGGGTTTATCACTTTGGAAAATTATGCTTATCCCACCGATTATGAATTCTTGGAGACAAAACTTGTCTGTCCCACCGGGCGTGCCAAAAACTGTTGGCACCGGTGGGTTTATCACTTTGGAAAATTTTGCGTATCCCACCGATTATGAATTCTTGGAGACACAAACAGTCTGTCCCACCGGGCGTGCCAAAAACTGTTGGTCACGAATCTGCCACAGGAAAGGATTTTACAAGTGCGCCCTAGACCCGACCAACATTGAAAGGCTGGAAGAAATAAATGGCTCCCAGACCAATCTCCAGAGTGGGCTGGTTCCCTCTACTATTCTAAAATTTGTTTAAGATAAGGGTTGCTGGAAAGAAATTTGAAAAAAATGTAGAAAGAAATGGGAAATATGGCCACAGGCCGAAGTGATGGGATCAGAAAAACAACAGCAGGAAACTACAAACGTAACAATAGCAAGTAACATAAAGAATTAGCTTAATCCTCACACAATCACATGCAAAAAATCCCTCCAAACCCACATTCCAGAAATCGTACCCTGACCGCAATATTTAAATCCAAAAAATAGAATTTAAATGTAACAGCAATGCAGGAGTATGAATGCTATTAGAAATGCAGAAAACAGAAAAGAAATTCATCCATGCAACGCTTGAAAAATTAGAAGTTGATCCTTTTATTCCCGCAAATACAATTCCAGTCTCTAGCAGCAAGTTTTTCCAACCTCTGTAAATGAAAATTACATTGGTTTTTATAGAGGTCCATCCTCTCTACAGCATTAAATGTTTGCCACCATCCTCCTCGTGATCTACAATTATATGGCGGACATTAGGAACACGATCTTCTCAATTACAGCCTCGAGGGATCAAAAATTAAATGCAATTAACATGTCAGCTTCGAAGAACCACCTTCATTAAATTTGTTTTTTGGAAATGTGCATGAAAAACCGTTACAATAATCCACGAACAGCAACCTCGAATGCATTAAATCTTCAATCTTGGTGGCCTGGGCGCGTCTTTGACCTTGAATGCATTGGAAATCCTCAAAACATTTAATTCGGGGCAGCATTTAATCCTTGGAAATCTGAAAAAATCTTCTCGGGCGTTCATACTGCACATGGCAGGAAACTATGCAGGTCACGAAAATGCGACGGGTCACGAAATCGTGACATGTTTTAACTCCGTACACTTTGACCACCTTTGACCCACGAAAATGGCACCTGTAGCGATATCGCTATGTCTTTCGCTTCCTTTTCTCCATCGCTAGCTTATCCACGCGAAAACAACACATGTAGCGATTTCGCTACGTTTTTGGTCGTTGGCTCCTTTCTTCACTTTGCTCCACGATTTGGGAACATGTAGCGATTTCGCTACACATTCGTCTTGCTCAACCTTATCGCCAAAAGTGTAGCGATTTCGCTACAACTTTTCCCTTCCGTACCATTTGCCATTTTCCGTCGCGATGCGCTGCATCTTTGCCTTGCAGGAACCCTTCCTAAAAAAGTGCAGCGATGCGCTGCAACTTTTCACCTTTGACTCTAATCAACTGCCCACGCTTTCAAAAAGTGCAGCGAATCGCTGCAACTTCTTCCTTAGACTCTTCTCTGCTCGAACATGCAGCGAATCGCTGCAAGTTTTGGCACTTGCCCCTTCGAAGCCGCCAGCGTCGCGATTTGAGAACATGTCAGCGACGCGCCGCAACTTTTCAACTTGAGTCTTTGAAGCCGACCGACCCACGATTTTGAGACGTTGGCGGATCGCTGCAAGTTTTTAACTTTGTGCCTTTAGCTGAACCTTTTGTCGCGATTTCGCGACAATTTGTCGCTTTTCCCCCTTCACTTGTCTTCGGTCGCAAAAATAGAACACGTCGCGATATCGCGACGGTTCCACCCCAACTGCATGCGTTGACCGCGTTGACCGTGATTCTGCGACATGTCAGCGAATCGCTGCAGTTTTTAGACTTAGCCATTTTCTACTCAATTTCGCTCCTTTTTTGCTTCAAAGCCGCATCAAAGCCTGTATAAACGTTAGATTTGCAATAATGTATACATTAATACTTCAATGAAAATCAATGTGGCAAAAATGCCAACAGGAACATAAAACATGACAGGGTAGAAGAGACTAAGAGATCAATGGGGTCTAGGCAAGGTTTTTTCAATGGATGATGCTTCTCATGTCACAGATTTGGGCACATGACTTTAGAGTGCAGGACACATGAAAGATAAGAAAATGGGAATTTAAAAAACATGTAGCTTTTCCATGGGTATTGCTACTCGTGTAATCAGTTTGGTTACAAGGCAATGAATTGCAGGGTTCATGACATAAAAGGATATGGCTTCACTAGGATAAATACTAAGACATTTACACCTCCAAGGAATAATGACATTAAGTGTTATAAGTGTAATAATGATGGACATATAACAAAGTGGTGTAGAGCAGACATTTCAGAATCAAGTATGGACATGGATAGGAACATGAACAAGAACAACAATATGGATATGGAAAGGAACATGAATAGAAATATGGATATGGATATAAACAAGAACAAGAATGTGGACATGGACAAGAACAGGAACAAGAACAGTCAAAGAAATCAAAAGGATCAGATGAGAAGAAAAGAGGATACAGGTAAAGACCAGTGTTTGCTGGGAGTAGAGATACTCCCAAAAACTCCCAGGATTCGGACCTGGCCTACCACCTTTGACATACTCAAGGAGCAAACAAACACACAAAACCAATTTAAAAATAAGTAAATAACAACAAAAATAATAAAATAAAATAAAAAATATGCTCCTTGAGTGTGTCAAAAACAAAAGCACAACCAAACACGCACAATAAGATAAAAGAAACCACAACACAAACCACATAGAAAAACACAAGAACCACATAAAAAAACACAAACAAGACAAAAACAACAGAACACTACAAAGACATAACCCAAAAAAACATGAAAAATAAACACAACCAAAACCTAAAAAAATAAAAAATAAAAATAAAATAAAAATAAAAAACAACCAACAACAGAAAAAAAACAAAAACAAAAAACATAGAAAACACTCACACATAAAAACATGAAATAACACAAACAAAGAGAAACCCAAGAACAAGAACGAAAAAAACACAAGAAAAATAACAAAAAACATTAAAAAAAAAACAAAACAACAAAAACACAAGAACAACAAAAAACAACACAAAGAACACAAAAAAAAAAACAAAACAAAAGAACCCACCCACCTTAAAAAACTAAACAAAAAAAACAAAAAAAAAAAAAGAAAAAAAAATGAACAAAACAATGACCTATCTAGACCAGAAGACTATTAAGGCAAGAATCAACAGAGGAAACAAAATAAAGAATAGAATGAGCTAGGGAACTAAAAAAAACTGAATGAACCAAAGAGAAGAAAAAAAAAAAACAAGAAGAAACTAGGTACCTTCAGAACTAGAGCCATCCAAAGAAATGATAGAAAGAAGAGCTTCCCTAATTTGAGAAGCCCACCATATAGGAGGGTGGCCATAACAAGTAAGATCACCTTTGTCCAAAGCCCAATTAGCTAAAGCATCAACACTCTTGTTTTGATCTCTGACCACATGATTGTAATCAACTTTCAAAAATCCCATCCGGATTAATTGAATCTTCTCAATAATTCTTTTTATTCTCCAATCCACCTTATGATTCTTAGAAGGAGTCTTCAAGAGATTAATCATAAGTTGAGAGTCGGACTCAACTAACACCTTTTCCCATCCAACCTTAGTAGCCTCTTGAAGGCCTCTCGAGGATACCATACCCCTCAACAAGGTTATTGGAAAGAATACCCAAATTCTCAGCAAAAGTAAAAACCAGGGAGCCATCTAAAAGTCTACCAATTCCTCCCACGCTAGCTTTTCCAGGGTTCCCTCTAGAGGCTCCATCAGTATTGACTTTTCCAAAATCCTTAGGAGGAGGTTGCCAATTTCTAGTCCTATCCATATTACTAATACTCACATTCCCTTTAAGTTGGTTGCCCTTAGAAGATTTAATCTTCAATATTTGCATCACTTGATCCCATCTTTGGTGGGAGTTTTGGGGGTGATTAAGGAGTTGATGGACTGATTCAACTAAGTTGGCTATGGTATTTTTCCAAATATAGTGAATATCCTTCCTATCTTGATTAAAAATTTGGTTGTTCCTTTCATTCCAAATATTCCAAAGAAGAATGGTAGAACCCATCCAAACTAACTACCTAATAAAATGATCAACACCCTCTTGATTAGGCCAATCCCTCCAAAGTCTGTTCAAAAGTAAAAAAATTGGACCACCGTAAGCCAAGTAAAGTGGCCATTCTCCTCCATAGCTCGGAGGCTAAAGTACACTCAATAAAAATATGGTTGATAGTTTCTACATTCTCTTCACACATTTCACATCTAAAAGGGCCATGAAAACCACGCTTCATAAGTTGCTCACCAGTAAGCACCCTACGATGCAATAAAAGCCAATTAAAGAACCTCACCTTAGGCTAGAGCTTTTGAGCCCACAATCGAGAAAATATGTCAAAAGAATGGTTGGGATTATTATGGCATAAGGTCAAATAACCTTGAGCAACTGAATACTCACCCTTAGTAGTGTTGTTCCATCCAAAACAATATTTTTCATGGGACCAAGAGAGGGATCTCATATGAAGGATGCCTTGGATATCTTGTCTTTGCCTTTCTAGGATTTGAATAGGCCAGTCCTCAATAGGGATCTAATATCTACCAACCTTTGAATTACCGAGTATGGTACCGACAAGTAATTAGCCACCTTTATCCAATTAGCTCGGTGAAGCTCCTCCATCCAAGGCCTCCAATCGGGAAACTGAGTTATCAAAGGCTTGTGACCATCCCAAGAATCTATCCAAAAATTTACATGTTGACCATTATGAATGATCCAAAATAATTTTTTCTTTATCAAATCCTCACCAGTCTTAAGAACTGCTAAAATGGGAGAACCTTTGGTAGGAAGTTGATAGCGAACAAGGTCTTCAGGACTTTTGTTCTCAAGCATATTTAGCATGGATATTATTGGCCCAAAGAGCATTGGGGTTATGCAACATCCTCTAATATAATTTAGCAGCTAAAGCTTTGTTGTTATTAATAGAAGACCGGAATCCTAACCCCCCTTCACTCTTAGGAAGACATAAAGTATCCCATTTCACCAAGGCCCATTTTATTTTCTCCTTAGTACCACTCCAAAGGAAACGATGACTGATTTGATCCAATTCTCGAAGAACAACCTTTGGGATATTCAAAATAGAAGAAACATAAATAGGAATAGCTTGAAGGACTGATTTTACCAAGGTGATTCTACCCCCAAGAAGAAAGCCACTTGTTGGTCCACTTTCCAATTTTCTTCTTGACTTTGTCCAACAACCAATTCCAATCTTTATTTTTTTGCCTTTGAATATTTATGGGAATACCTAAATAAGTGATTGGAAGGGAGGTCTTCTTATATCTTAATTTATCCAAGACCATGGATCCTGTCTAGCAGAGAGCGGTGAAAGAAAATAACTTTAGATTTGTCTTCATTGATCAACTGCCCAATAGCCTTAGAAAAACAACTAATGATTTGCTTAATATTAGAAGCTTCCTTAATCGTAGCTTTACCTAAAAGAGTAGAGTCATCCACAAATTGAAGATGAGAGATAGGTCTAGCTCCATGAGCAATGGTAACTCCCTCAAGGGTTTTGTTTTCCCTCTTTTTGGTTATAGTCCTACCCAAGCATTCAACAAGAATGATGAATAAATAAGGGGATAGTGGGTCACCTTGCCTAATACCTCTGGAAGTTGGGAATGACTGAGAAGGCCTGCCATTGATAAGAACTAAGTAGGAAAATGAAGAGATACATCCCATAATCCAATCCATCCAATCCTTAGAGAAACCAAATTGCCTCAAAACTTTGATAAGGAAGTGCCAATCCACTCGGTCATAAGCTTTGGATAAGTCTAACCGAATGAACATGGAAGGAGATTTTTGCATATCCATGGAATGGATGGCTTCCTGAGCAAGAACTATCTCATCTACTATTTGATGTCCTTCCACATAACCCCCTTGCTCTGGGAAATAATCTTATGCAAAAGAGGCTTCAACCTTTCTGCCATGATTTTAGTAATGATTTTGAGAAGAACATTACATAAAGCAATAGGTCTAAAAGCTGAGATATGATCAACCTCTTGAGATTTTGGAACAAGAGTAATATAAGTTTTATTGATAACCTTCAAAATTTCTTTGGCTTTCCCGGCTTCTTCCACCACCTCTAATAAATCAACATGAAGGATATCCCAGAACTCTTGGTAGAACTCAATGGGAAAACCATCAGGACCTGGGGTTTTCCCTTTTTGCATTTTAAAAACTACTTGTTGAAGCTCATTGATAGTAACAAGAGCAGTCAAAATAGAGTTCTCTTCAAAGTGATAAGAGAAGGGATTGCTTGAAGAACATTTTGTTGTGAATCTGAGTCAAGAGGAGTAGCAACAAAAAGATTGGAAAAGTAATCAACAAAAATAGAGTTCATGCCATCCCAAGTATAAACAACATCTCCAGAATCTAATTTTAAGGAAGAAATAAAGTTGTGAGATCTTCGAGCTAGAAGAGATTTGTGGAAGAAATTTGTGTTTCGATCTCCTTCTTTGAGCCATTGAATTCTAGATTTTTGCTTCCATAATATTTCTTCTCTTTTTTCCCATTCCTCTAACTGAGTTGTGAGTTTAATTTCATCTGCACTTCTCTTCTCTATGAGGCCATCTAAATGAATTTTCTTATTCAAATTTTCAAGATGAGCAATAACTTCATGTTTTTTTTATGAACATCCCCAAACTCTTTCCAGTTCCAAGTCTTGATTTTGGATTTAATGTATTGCAGTATTTTGGAAAAATAGAACATCTTAGTCCCATGCCTAGGTTTACCTTCCTTCCACCATTGTTGCACACGAGGTCTAAAGGAAATGTCTCTAAGCCACATTAATTGAAAACAAAAAGGAGAGAAACTCACATTGGTTTTCCACATTTCCACCATGACTAGCCAATGATCCGAACCAGCATTATTAAGAGTCTTCACTTTAGGAATGTGACCATGGATTAAGAAATTTTCGAGAGAGCAAAAACCTATCCAATCTCTCCATTATACAAGCTAAGCCTTGCCTTCTGTTAGACCAAGTCATAAGGCCATTATCTGGTTGGATATCCACAAGATGGAGGTTTGCAATATATTCGCTCATGAGGTCAGTGCTTTTGTCCAAATTTCTATTTCCCCACCTTTTCTCATCCAGAGAGAGGATGGTATTGAAATCTCCTCCGATCAAGATCCAAGATTTAGGAAAATGAGAGATAATATGAGTAATATCCTTCCACTGTCTTCTTTTTTCCTCAAAAGAAGTCGGAGCATAAAAAATAATGTAGAGCATAATCTGGTTGGAATGTCTACTTTGAATAGCTATAGCCAACAAACCCCAACTGCCAACCATATGGTGAATAACTACCTCTTTTGGGTCCCAAAGACAAGCAATGCCACCCGAAGTCCCTTGGGAACTGAGGGAAACCACTTTTCCAGCTGGCCAAATTTTACTAGCAATTAAGTCCATATCCTCCATTGACATCTTTGTTTCTTGAAGGAAAACAATATGTGGATGATTTATTTGAATCATTCTTCTAATTTCATTTTGTTTTGAAAGACTCCCTTTGAGTCCTCTAATATTCCAAGTGATGATCTTCATTAATACCAGGGCTAAAAAAGTTGGGAAGGGCATTAATATTACCTTCCTCTACAAGCTTTTCACCTTCTTTTACCATATGATATTGATTGGTCTTATGACCTACTTTTTGATTAGAATCCATCTTCAATTTTTTTTCCCTGTTTCTTGACTTATTCCAATTGAATCTGAGATGGCTTCTAACC
The DNA here is from genome assembly GCA_028583015.1 of Wollemia nobilis. NCBI lineage: Eukaryota > Viridiplantae > Streptophyta > Pinopsida > Araucariales > Araucariaceae > Wollemia > Wollemia nobilis. The sequence continues at coordinate 100,529 of JAQPPZ010004745.1, read as the reverse complement.
TTGAAGAATGCTCGTACACAACCAAAATTTTACTAGATGGTTCAATGGAGTCTATATTGGGACCTACATTATTTGAAGTTTTGACATTTGAAATATTGTTTTTCTTGTGTAAATTTTCTCCTTTTTTTTTCTATTGAAAACCTTTGATTTGTTGGTTTGTCTCTAAGTTCTTCCCTTCATATTTAAATTGTGTTTCTAAGATTTCAGTTTCCATTATTTCCTCTTCCTCACTTGGGACATCATTTGTGGAAAGGATTTCAAACATATTAGCAGATGACTTTGATTGATCCTTCATAACTGGTTTTTTCTAAGTGTTCTTCTTCTTAGGTATTTGGAAACCTGTTGAGTTTATATCTTCTTTCTTTTGATCAGGAATTTTATTTGGGCAAGCACTGGCCAAATGACCATATTCATGGCAAATTCTACAACGAAAAGGAATGTTCTCATAGTCCACTACTTGCTCCCAAGTGTCTTCCCCAAATTGTAATGTGATCTTTTTAGGTAGGGGTTTGTCAAAATCCATTAAAACACAAATCCGAGCATAAATAATATGTTCAAAATTTTGAGTACAATCAACGAGTCATCATAAAAGTTCCTAAAGAGTTTCCAATTGAAGAAAAAATAGTAGGATTCCAAAATTCAATAGGGAGGCCAAAGAGTCTAACCCACATGGGAGCTATAGAAGGCATCTCTTCTTCGGATTTAAATTTAGTATGCTAGGGCTTCATGAAAAGCCCTGCCCTTCCAAAAAACCAAGGACCCCCTTGAAAAGTTTTCTCTCTATCTTCATTATTAGCAAATAAAACAAGAAAATAACCATTTGGATAAATAGAGATTTGTAACTCACCTTTAGTTTTCCAAATTTTTGTAGCCTAGAATTTGAAAGCAGATAGACTCGGACGAAAACCCACGAACCGACAAATTAGTCCTCTTTTTTCCAAATCTTCAATGCCAGTATGAATGTTACCCATATCAAGCTTAACAATAGGAGTTCCATCAACTGCTTTAAGACATCTTGACTCCATTTTCCTGGGATCAATATTAGGCATTCTTAGAGGTTTATGGGAAGCCCTAATATTGATATTAGCATTGGGTTGAGGCTGTCCACCATGAAGGGCATCCCTAAAATTCATTTTTGGGACTGAGCCTTCGAAATTCTTACCCTTGACAGGGGTTTTCATAGTATAATTATTTTGTGGGTGCACCTTAGCACCAAATTCACTTGAGATATGAGCCATTTTTTGATCAACTGCTTGAAACTTGTTTTGTGATCTCTTTAATCCTTGCCCTAGACGTCGTGGAAAGGTATGGTTTTCACTTTTCTTTTGTGCAGAAAATTGGAAGTCGTTGTCACTCAAGTTCACAGTATGATCTGTTGAAAGACAAATTTCTAACCCATCTTGTATCCCCTACAACATTTCCTAGTAAATATTGAGCATAAACCACAAAAATATTTGCCGCTAGGGCCCGAAGGCCCTAAAAACCAACCTCTAGAGCTGCTTGCACTCAACCCAGATGAAACCCTCGCATAGCCGCTTGCCAAATATCTCGTTCACACATAGGGATGCGCTAGGATCTGTGTTGCTCCAAATGATATGAAAATTTGTGGAGACGTTCTAGGGTTTTTCAGGCATCTACCCTCAAAATTTTAGCTCAATCCGAGTCCGGATGAGTGAGATATGGCCGAAACGAGTTCAAAAGTTTGGGCAGTCTTGCGAAAAATGTCTAATCAATCCTCGTTCCACAAGGGTTCTCATTTGAACCTAGTAATTTTGATAAGAAGTAACCTATCCTAATAATTTTAAAGGCTTGAAAGGAATCCTCTTAATGTTGGATAAATGGGTCATATAAGCATATGCTTCTAAGCTAGGTATCCAACCCTTCAACATTAATATGGCTTGAGAAGACATTAATATCAATTTTTATTAGTGAGTTATGGCTTTGTAAGTATGTATAGTTGGACCTATTAGATGATAGTCACATGTTGATCATTATATCATAGAACTACCCAAGAAAAATTTTATTTATTCCTCTAGGGCATCTCAAATGATTTTTTTGATGTCCAAAAGTTCCATCCTTGTCGATAATGACATATTCATTTTGAATATTTATCAATAAACATGGATTTCTTTTGGATAGGAGGACATAAAACCATTGTAAACAATATAAGAAAGATAAAAAAGTTGTAAGATAAATTATAAATAAGCTATGGTATGAGTTTATCTATTTATGAGAGTTTGATGTGGTAGCACAAAGGATAACTCTACAAAACTAACTTATAACATCAAGACAATTATACTTTAGAGTTATCCATCAAATAGGGCACAATAAAATATCTCCAAAATAATAATGACTTTATTTAAAAATAATACAAATGTAAATATACTACAAACTAAAAGGTTCAAATAGTAGTATTGGCAACAATATGTAGATACTTAGTTGCATTAGCTATATTGTGAACAAGGCACATGTATAATCTATTTTTGTACAATGAAATAATTGGTAGAACAAAAACTTAAGGACTCAAAGGATAACACAATCTATAGAAATGTAGGTGAGTAGGAAAAAAATAGAAGATCAAAATAACCTTAGTCAAATGCAAGATTACAATAATTTCTTACTCCTACTGACAAGATATGTATGTTGTCTCAAAACATTGAGTAAACAAATCAATTACACAACAAATCCTCAAAAACCATAAATAAATATAGCACCCTATCAAAATTTAAAAATATATGTAAAAATAGAAGTCATGGATGAATAAGTGATCTACTATATTCCTAATCTATATATTATATATATATATATATATATATATATATATATATATAACAATTACAAAATACTTGGAAGGAGAAATAAATCAACTTCCAACTAATCACTTAAAAATTTGAAAGATAGTGATAGAATTGTTTGTATATCTCTTTTGAATATGGCATATGTTACAAATATGCCAAGTGGATAGACTAGGCAATTACAACCTTGTATTTAATACCTAACACTAGGAATATTCTTCATATAGACTCTAGCATCTGGTTGTGATATAATATTAATATCATAAGTATTCCTATTTGAGTGCATGGGTTCCAAGATAAAGATAACCACGATATTGAAGGCTATGTTGACACCATGAACAAGTCTAACATCAAAAGACATTATGGCATTAGCTAGTTTAGTTAGGAGTCCATATGGGCACCAAGGTTTGTAAGCTTATATTATTATGGTGTCATAATTCTTGAAGACTTAACCATATTATTTGAGAACTTAAGAAACTCTAATATAGTCTAGGAGAGAGGATCTAATGAAAGACTACATGTTCTTGTAATTAAATATTTCATAGCAAAAATATAAACCATAAAACTAAGCAAAAAAAATATATTATTAAATTACTTCTTGCCAATTTTATGGTTTTTGAGTTTGCTTTGAAATATTTAGCTGCTAGAAAAGGTAGTTTTTCATTAGACCCCCTCCCTTAGACTACATAATTTAGTAACAAAGGAGGTTTTCAAAAGTTTTTAATATGTGTTAGAGGAGAGATGAAACATCGAGGAAGAGAAATATCACATGATATTATACCCAAGAAAGCAAACATAGTTGATATATTTAGGGGAATTATAGTTGGATTAGATGCAATTGAGACTACCCAAAGGATAGGTGTTTGTATTGAAAATGTTAGTGATAGTGAAGAGAAGACTAGTCATCCAGTTAAAGAACAAGAAGAAGAATAAGAGTAACAATTAACTCAGGTAATCTCTAGTATGGGAAGCAAACCAAATTAGGAGATCTCATGCTATAATTGAAGTCTGAGTCTAGAGGAGCTCATAGACTAGATTTCAAACATTGATAAGTACTTTGAATTTAAATCAATAGAAGACCCTAAGAAGGTGAAGTTTATCTTACTATGCTGAAAGGGCATATATCTTTGTGTGGGATCATGTCCAAAAAAGAGTCAAAGACAAAAAATAATCAAGCCTTAGGATAGAATGATTACCAAACTAAAGGTCAAGTTCCTTCCATTAGAATATCAATTGGGTCTTTTCAAGTTGTAAAATCTAAAGTAAAAGGATATGAATGTGAAGGATTGCATATAATAGTTTTACAGGCTTACCATTTAGACTAGCCATATAGAATATAATGAATAAATAATTTTGAGGTACATCAATAGACTTTGCATATTGATTCAAGATTAATTTAGTATGATTAGATTGAGGTCTATGGAAAAAGCCATGCACTTTGAAAGCACAGGATAATTTATCTCAAAGGTAACAAAATAATTCTAGAGGAATTGGACAAACTGATAGTGGAAGAGAACAACAAAAGAAAGAGCGAGAAGCTAGTCCTTATCAAAGTAATTTCATCCAAAATACTAGATAAAATAGATATTTCTCAAGAGGGAGGGTTGGTTATGGAAGATGAAGGGTTAGAGTATTCCTAAGAAATTGTTTTAGATGTGGAGAAGCTCATCATAAAACATTTGAATGTCCAATAGTATAACAAGGTAGCAATAAAGGAAAGGAAGTTAGGAATCATACTGCACAAGTGGATGAAGAAAGTGTTGTCTCACCAAAAAGCATGAAGAAACCAAAACAAGGAGAATATCTCATGATGAAGTGTTGTTGAAACCAACCAAAGAGAAGCATGGACCAACGTAAAGAAGTATTTTTAGAACATATGTAAATTGGTAGGCAAGTGTTGCAAAGTCATTATGGTTAGTGGGTGTATGGATAATTTAGTGTCTACAAAGATGGTAGAAAATCTTGGGTTGAAGAGGATCGAACATCCTAATCCATATAAGGTCTCATGGTGACAAAAGGGTAATAAAGTTTTGATAAGTAAATAATGTATGGTAAACATTCAAATTAATTCTTACAAAGATGAGATATTATATGATATTATGCATATGGATGCTTGCCATGTTTTGTTGGGAAGGCCTTGGCAGTTTGATAGAAAGGTAGCTTGGTAGGGTGAACACATATGCCATTGTGAATGATGGCAATAGATACACATTAAGTCCATTGAAGGACAAAGGAGAAGATGTGGATAATATTTCTAAAGTGTACTTGATCTTGGAAAAACAATTCTTGAAGGGGATGAAGAAGGAAGTATGTTTTTCTTTCATTGTTAAACCCATAAAATATGGGATAGAGGACAAGATGGCTAAAGTTCCACATGAAGTAAAGGATTTGTTGAGGAATATGTATAGATTATTTTAAAAGAATTGTTGGATGGGTTTACACCTATGAGGAGCATTAGCCATTGTATAGAATTTATCTTTGGATTAATTTTACCTAATAAGTCAACTTATAGGATGGCACCTATGGATAATATAGAGAAAAAATGAGTATCAAAATGGATAAAAGATGAAGAAAAAATATTCAAAGAAGAGAGGAGAATGCTAAGGAAATAAATTAAGAGTGAAGAATAAAACCTTCGTATAAGTATGAAGAAGCATAATTGCTTACCAAATTTTAGAGGGAAAGTGTAAATATTTATCAAGATATTGAGTTGTAAACAAGTGAAATAGAAAATAGTATTGAGTCGAGATGAAAGAAGTTATAAAGGAATTATGAAGAAAGAGAGAACATTCTAGAAAGAGAAGCAAAAAAAATGCAATACATCAATGCACAAAAGGAATCATTAGATAAATAATTAGAATAAATAAAGTTGGAAACATAGAGGCTTGATAGAGAAAAGCAAGAAATTATTACAACTAGGGAAAATATAGAGGAGAGTATTTTGAGATGAAAAAGGATATTGAAGAACTTCAAAGCCAAAAAGAGAAGTTAAAGGAATAATGAGAATCACTACAGAATGAGAGAAAATAATTAGAGGGATAACTTGATTAGTTAAATAAATTGAAAGATGAACTAAAAATGATAAAAGATAACCTAAATATTTTTGAGCATCAAATATTACAAGCTAATGTGAATGACTGTGAATGTATTTCTCCTAAGCATTTTGATAGGTATGGTATTTCCTAGGAAAAATTTAAGAGTATTTTTCATTTTGAAACATATATTAGGGAGTCACCTAGAAGTGTTCTAGATAGTCCTAACCCATTTGCATGGTTGCACAAATGTGCTTTATGGAATTTTAAATTTTCCCCTAGAAACAAAGTTGAATCTAATACTCAAAGACAAGAAACTAGAATCCAAGCAAATTAAATTTTTGAAAGAGTACTTGGAGGAGGGTTGGACCTATATATTTTGGTTCAAAGAAGATTGATTATGTAGATGAAAACTTAAATAGTAATGGTGAGATAAGGGGTGGTACCTTGTACTCCATACGTCTTGCAAATGTCACTAATTTTCAGCCATCTTATTTTGCTATTAAGAGATCCTCTTAATGATAAAAGTAGATTGAGAATTTTCAAAAGAACACGTTCCATGAGGAGTTTTGTAGAGTCAAACAATATGAAGTAACCTTATGGTAATTATGCTACATCAAGAGGAGAAAAAACGTATGAAAATGCAAATTCTTTTCAAAAAATGATCAAGAAAGAGAAGAATCATGTGAAAATGGTAAGATAGATTTTTTTCTATAAGGAAGAGGTGTCAAGGATCTCTATCAAGGTGAAATTGAATAAGCAATGTGGATCTATGATTCTAAGATTATTAAGTAGGAAATCTTGGTTGAGGATTTCATAAAATGTTCATGAGTGAAATCTCATTAACTATTTTCTCTTATTTGAAATATATGATGCAAAAGTATTCAAGATTACAAGCAATCCTGCATCAACCAATTAAAAAAAGTAATAAAAAATATAAATAGTAGTAATAATAATAGTTATTGTCATACAAATGATTGTTCTCATCCAAGTGTATGTTGTGCAAATAATTGTTGCCATACAAATGATTATTATCATAGAAGTGTTTCTACTTTGAAAATATTGTTTTTGTGCAAGTGTTATTGCTACCATACAAGTGTTGTTGTTGCCATACAAGTGTTGTTGTCGTACAAGTGTTGTTGTCGTACAAGTGTTGTTATTATACAAGCTTTATTGTCGTATAAGTGTTACCTTGTTGCTATCATACAAGTGTTATTGTTGGCAATCATAAGAGAAAAAAATTAGTAAAGGATTTAAAGAAAAAGAGGCTTTATTTTTAGCCTTATTTTACATTGATGGAAAAGCATAAATAGGATTTATAACACATTTTTCAAAAATTAACAAGAATTAATTTAATAATATTTTTTTTTGAGTTTTCTAGTTTGTGAGTTGCAATGAAATATTTAGTTGCTAGAAGAGGTAGTTTTTTATTATATCCCATCCCTTATACTACATCAAACTCCTATTTTGCTTAGATCACCATGGTAACATGGTCATAATGTAATGTGGATCCCACTTACCACTTACAATTGAAGGGCCATTTTCAAAACTAACAATTCAAGAAATTTTTATGCACTAAAATGTTTGGCATAGAACTTCCTAGTGGTATAGTTATTTGTAATTTTATTGTTGTTTTCTAAAATATGAGAATATATAATTCTCCTTCTATTTAAGGTAGAGCATAACTTTACTATAGTGGTCCAAAATTAATTAGACAAGAAGTATTAAAAAATAAATTAATAATTTTTTTCAAACATTTCTTGATCCAAATTCCTTTTTTTTTTAACTTTTTTACATGTGACCTTATTGCAGCTTTAAGGTTTTCTAAATTTTATAAATGACTTTTCAAAAGTATGACCATATTATCAAGAGAGGTAAACCAAATTTCTCTCTCAATAAAAGTAGCAACATTTCTAAATAATGCACCATAGCTACAATTTCATTTGAACTTTACAACCTAATCAATAAATTGTATAAATCTATGTTCCTCATACCAAAACCTACAAAGTTGGTTAGCTTTACTTTGTGCATCTAACACATATCCTCCTTTGCAACCAAATTTTGTATGACATTGGGCTTGTATCCTATGTATAATAACCAGTACACATTCTCCAATTTTGAATGAGTGGTGTTACTCTATGTGCTCAATCAGCTACAACCAAAGAGTAAATCATGTCATTCAACAATAAAAAATAAAACACTCAAAAGATAAAATATATAACTCCTAAAAAATAAAAATAAAATAACAAGTTACCTCCAAGAACCTATATTAAATTTAGAATATTGATACTATGAAGTTTCTTATCAATTCGACAATGTACCCATTGCATAATGGTACATTTTGGATGTTTGGCATAGATGGGGAAGATCTCTCATCCACCACAAGTATTTTGAGAACAATCTAAGAAATATAAATAGAAAAAAAAGTGAATTTATAGGTTTAAGTTTAGAGTGAAGCTGAAAATATATTTGAGCAATAATATTATAAGCTTATAAAAGTTTTAAGTAAAATATCAGGATACACTGAAATAGAAAGAAATAAAACAATCAAATAAACATGTACCATATATCCTAGTATACATCCAACATGTACAAATGCTTTGTAAGAGGATGTTATTACATGGCTGAGCAAGAGGAAAAAAAAATAATATTAGATGATGAAAAAAAATAAGAATATGAGAGAACAACAATAGAATCTAAAACTGACAATAAGGATGAAAAGCATTGTAAGTGTGATGTCCATTTAAGTCAAAATACGAATTATTACTCACATATACACCCATCAAAAAGGAGTTCAAAAAAGGTTTCATGATCCAACTAATTTTGAATAAATTATTTCTTCAGCCAATTGCACAAGCGATGAATGAGTTTGTGCAGCTAAGACAACTTTGTTTGATGCATGTACATCCAGTAATAGTTATGTCATATGTTGTATTAGATATTTTCTTCATTGCTAATCCCAAAAGCATGATGCACTAAATATTATGTTATAGTTTGGGCCTATGATGCAATCCTATTTTACTACAAAGGTGATAATATCAAAGGGATTGTGAGAGTGCTTTAGTTTCTAGATTCAAGCAATAGAAAAATCAGAACAATGATTTGGTCTAATACAAATATCATTTGGAAGTGAGAAGAAATTAATCTATTTATGAGAAAACATGGTGGGTATGTTGGTAGAAAATATTTAGAGATAGTATTTTATTGTAGGCAATACTAAATAACAACAATTGAATGGAAAATATTTAGCCAAAAATGAATGAAAATATACTTAGTGATTTTGAATGGAAAATCAAAGGAAAGGAGATGGCTAACCCTCACTGTTGAACATGATTAATTGGTTAGGCATAATAGATGTCAAGATACTTGACTAGTTTATGAGGCTTATAACATGTAGGAACCATTACAAATATAGATATTCTAAAAAAATATCCACAATTCATTCTAGAATACAAATATAGAAAAGAACAAACTACATAAGCAAAATAATAACTTGGAATGATAACTCCAAAGAGAATAGAGAAATTAAAACCTTAATCGAAGGTACAAGGCTTTTGTCTATAATATAAACAACAACAATGTGTACCAAATCAATTTGTTGATCTGAAAGAAGAAAATAAAATATGTTAATACAAAATGTAAATCTACCAAGGTAAAATGGATATAAAAACACATTGTTCAAGAAAAAAAAAACACAAGATATAAACATCAAAATCACGAGCAAACCATAAATTCAGAAATCAACAATTATTAAAGTCCAATAACAAAACTTTGTATGTTTCTCGATTACCAAAATGGATGTGTATTCAATTCTCCTTTTTTTCAATATGACCAAAACCATGTTTGCTCCATCCTTCCTTCTAAGGGCTTTATGCGGTGGGAAGCAGTTGTTCTATTTATGGAGAAACAGGGTGGATATGTTGGTAGAAAATATTTAGAGACTATACCATATTGTAGAAAACATTAAATTAATAATATTTGAATAGAAAATATTTAGCCAATCAACTGAAATGATGGAAATATACCTAATGATTTTAAAGAAAATCAAAGTGAAGGTTGATCCTCACTATTGAAGATGAATGACAGACATGTTAGGCATCATGGATGTAAAGGTACTTGACCATTTTCCCTTGCATAATAACATGTATGAGGCCTGTAACATGTAGGAACCATTGCAAATTTAGATATCCTAAAAAATATCCATAATTCCTTTTAGAATACAAAAATAAAAAAGAACAAAATACATAAACAAAACAACAACTTGGAATGATAAATCCAAAGAGAGTGAGGAAATTCAAACCTTAGTGGGAGGTACAAGGCTTTTGTATGAAATACCTACAATAATGTGTACCAAATAGATTTTTTTATCTTAAAGAAGCAAATAAAATTTGGTAATACACAATATAAATCAAGTGAGAAAAATGGATATAAAACAAATAATTAAAAAAAAACAAATATATAAACATCAAAATCACAAGTAAAGAATAAATAAAAAATCAACAATTATTGGAGTCCAATAAAAATAATTTTGTATGTTTTTCTATTACCAAAAGAGATGCATATTTGTTTCTCCTTTTTCAATATGACCAAAATATTCTTTGCTCTATCCTTCCCGCTAAGGGCTCTATGCAATGGGAAGTAGTTATTTTATTTATAGGGAAACATGGTGGGTATGTTGGTAGAAGAGATTTAGAGATTGTACCATATTATAGACAACACTAAATAACAAGAGTTGAATATAAAATCTTTAGCTAATCAACTAAAATGGATGAAAATATACCTATTGATTTTGAATAGAAAATCAAAGTGAATGAGATGGACGAACCCCACTATTGAATATGATTGACTAGTTAGAAATCATGGATGTCTAGGTACTTGACCAATTTCCCTAGCATAATCACATGTATGAGGCCTGTAACATGCAAGAACCATTGCAAAATTATATATTTTTAAAAAATATCCACAATTCATTTTAGAATACAAAATGAAAAAGAACAAATTAAATAAGCAAAACAATAACAACATGGAATGATAACTCCAAAGAGAGGAGATAAGTTCAAACCTTAGTGGGAGGTACAGGGATTTTGCATGGAATATCCACAACAACAATATGTATCAAATCAATTTGTTGATCTTAAAGAAGCAAATAAAATCTGTTAATACACAATGTAAATCAACCAAGAGAAAATGGATAGATAGTTTAAAAACTAATAAAAAATAAAGATAACATCAAAATCACAAGTAACACATAAATTCAAAAATCAATAGTTACTAGAGTCCAATAACAAGAACTTTATATGTTTATTTATTATGAAAAGGAAAGTGTATTTGATTCTCCTTTTTTTCAATATGAACAAAACAATATTTTGTTCCATCCTTCATTTTAGGGGCTTTATGTAGTGGGAATTAGTTGTTTTATTTATGGAAAACAGGGTGGATATGTTGATAGCAGAGATTTATAGATTGTACCATATTATTTACAATATTAAATAACAACAATTCAATAAAAAATATTTAGCCAATCAACTAATATTTATGAAAATATACCTATTGATTTTGAAGGAAAAATAAAAATGAAGGAGATGGTTGATCCTCATTATTGAAGATAATTGATTGGTTAGTCATCATAGATGTTAAGGTACTTGACCAGTTTCCCTCACATAATCACATGTATGAGTCCTGTAACATGCAAGAACCATTACAAATTTAGATATCCTAATAAAATGTCCATAATTCATTTTAGAATACAAAAATGAAAAAGAACAAACTACATAAGAAAAACATTAGCTCCAAAAAGAGGATGGAAATTCAAACCTTAGTGGAAGGTACAAAGCTTTTGTATAAAACATCCACAACAATAATGTGTACCAAATCGATTTGTTGATCTTAAAGAAGTAAATAAAATCTGTTAATACACAATATAAATAAGTTGAGAGAAATGGATATATAAACACATTATTTTAAAAATATAAAAACAAAGATATAAACATAAAAATCAACAAAAAAGCATAAATTCAAAAATCAATAGTTATTGGAATTCAATAACAAGAGCTTTGTATGTTTCTCTATGATCAAAATGGATGTGTATTCATTTCTCTATTTTTTCATTATAACCAAAACAACCTTTGCTCCATCCTTCCTTATAGGGGCTCTATGTAATGGGAAGTAATTATTCTATTTATGAGGAAACATGATGGATATATTGGTAGCAGAGATTCAGAGACTATATCATATTGTAGGCAACACTAAATAACAAGAGTTGAATAGAAAATCTTTAGCCAATCAATTAAAATGGATGAAAATATACCTATTTATTTTGAAGGAAAATCAAAGTGAAGCAAATGGATGATCCTAACTATTGAAGATAATTGATTGATTATAAATCAAGGATGTCTAAGTACTTGATCAATTTCCCTAGCATAATCATATTTATGAGGCCTGTAACATGCAAGAACCATTGCAAATTTAGATATTCTTAGAAAATGTTCACAATTCCTTTTAGAACACAAAAGGTTAAAAAAGAACAAATTATATAAGCAAAACAATAACAACTTGGAATGATAACTCCAAATAGAGGAGGGAAATTCAAACCTTATTGGGAGGTACAAGGCTTTTATATAAAATATCCACAACAATATGTACCAAATCAATTTTTTTGATCTTAAAGAAGCAAATAAAATATATTAATACACAATATAAATGTAAACTAATCATGGGAAAATAGATATAAAAACACATCATTGAAAAAATAAAAATAAAAAACAAAAATATAAACATCAAAATCAGAAACAAAGCATAAATTCAGAAATCAATAGTTATTAGAGTCCAATAATAGAAACTTATTATGTTTCTCTATTACCAAAAGGGATGCATACTAGATTCTCCTCTTTTTTTCATTAAAACCAAAATAGTCTTTAGTCCATCCTTCCTTCTATGGGTTCTATATAGTGGGAAGCAATTGTTATATTTGTGTAAAAACCGAGAGGGTATGTCGGTAGCATACATTTAGAGATTGTACCATATTGTAAGCATCACTAAATTAAAAAAATAACCCAATCAACTAAAGTGGATGAAAATATACCTATTGATTTTAATGGGAAAATAAAAGGGAAGGACATGGTTGATCCTCACTATTGAAGATGATTGATAGGTTAGGCATAATTGATGTCAAGGTAATTGACTAGTTTCCCTAGCATAATCGCATGTATGAGGACTGTAACATGCAATAACTATTGTAGATTTAGATATTATTAGAAAATGTCCACAATTCATTTTAGAATACAAAAATGAAAAAGAACAAACTACATAAACAAAATAATAATAACTTGGAATGATAACTCCAAAGAGAGGAGGTAAATTCAAACCTTAGTGGGAGGTACAAGGTTTTTGTATAAAATATCCATAACAAGAATGTGTACCAAATCAAATTTTTGATCTTAAAGAAGCAAATAAAATCTATTAATACACAATGTAAATTAACTAAGGGAAAATACATCTAAAAACACATCGTTTAAAAAAAATCAAAGATAAAAACATCAAAATCACAAGCAAATTATAAATTCAATTATCAACAATTATTAGAGTCTAATAAAAATAACTTTGTATGTTTATTTTATACCAAAAGGGATGTGTATTCAATTCTCCTTTTTTTTAATATGACTAAAATAGTCTTGGCTCCATCCTTCCTTCTAGGGGCTTTATACAATGGGAACCAATTGTTCTATTTATTCGAAAAAAGGGTGGGTATGTTAGTAGCAAATATTTAGAGATTGCACCATATTATAAGCAACACTAAATAATAATACTTGAGTATAAATATTTATCCAATCAACTGAAATGGATGAAAATATACCTATTGATTTTGAAGGGAAATCAAAGGGAAGGAGATGATTGATCCTCACTACTGAAGATGATTGATTGGTTGGGCATCATGGATGTTAAGATACTTGACCAATTTACCTAGCATAATCACATGTATGAGGCCTATAACATGTAGGAATCATTTTAAATTTAGATGTTCTCAAAAAAATATCCACAATTTATTTTAGAGTACAAAAATGAAAAAGAACAAACTACATAAGAAAAATAATAACTTGGAATCGTAACTCCAAAGAGAGGAGGAAAATTCAAACCTTAATAGGAGGTACACGACTTTTGTATGAAATATCCACAATAATTTATACCAAATCAATTTGTTGTTCTTAAAGAAGCAAATAAAACTTGTTAACACAATGTAAATCAACCAAGAGAAAATGGATATAAAAACACACCCTTTAAAAAAAAAAAAATGTAAACATCAAAATCATAAGAAAAACATAAATTCATAAATCAATAGTTATTATAGTTCAATAATAAGAACTTTGTATGCTTATCTATTAACAAAAGGGATGTGTATTTGTTTTTTTTCAATATGACCAAAATAGTCTTTGCTCCATCCTTCCTTCTAAAGGCTCTGTGTAGTGGGAAACAATTGTTCTATTTATGGGAAAATTGGGTGGGTGTATTCATAGTAGAGATTTAAATATTGTGCCATATTGTACGCAACACTAAAGAACAATAGTTGAATATAAAATCTTTAGCCAATCAATTAAAATGGATGAGAATATAGTTAATGATTTTTAAAGGAAAAATCAAAGGGAAATAAATGGTTGATCCTCATTATTGAAAATGATTAACTAGTTAGGCATCATGGATATCGAGGTACTTGACTAGTTTTCCTAGCATAATTACATGTATGAGGACTGTAACACGAAAGAACCATTGCAAATTTAGATATTCTCATAAAATATCCACAATTTATTTTAGAAAAAAATAATAATAAGCAAAACAATAACAACTTGGAATGATAAATCCAAAGAGAGGAGGGAAATTCAAACCTTAGTGGGAGGTACAAGGCTTTGTATAAAATATCCACAACAACAATGTATACCAAATCAATTTGTTGATATTAAAAAAACAAATAAAATCAATTTAAACACAAATGTAAATCATCATAAAGAAAATGGATATAAAATCACACCATTTTAAAAAACAAAAACAAAGGTATAAACATCAAAACACAAGCAAAACATAAATTCAAAAATCAAGAGTTATTAATGTCCAATAACAAGAATTTTGTATATTTCTTTTTAACCAAAAGGGATATATATTTGATTCTCCTTTTTTTCAATATGAACAAAATATTATTTGCTTTGTCCTTCCTTCTAGGGACTATGCAATTGGAAGAAACTCGTTTATTTATGGGGAAACAGGCTGGGTATGTTGGTAGCAGAGAAAATCTTTAACTAATCAATTGAAATGGATGAAAATATACCTACTGATTTTAAAGGAAAAATCAAAGGGATGAAGATGGTTGATCCTCACTATTAAATATGATTGACTGGTTAGGCATTATAGATGTCGAGGTCCTTGACCAGCTTCCTTAATATAATAACATGTATGAAACATACAATAACCATTGCAAATTCAAATATTCTCAAAAAATGTTCACAATTCATTTTAGAATACAAAAATAAAAAATAACAAACTACCTAAGCAAAACAATAACAACTTGAAATGATAACTCCAAAGAGAGGAGACAAATTTAAACTTTAGAGGGAGGTACAAGGTTTTTGTATGAAATATCCACAACAACAATGTGTGCCAAATAACTTTGTTGACTTTAACAAAGGAAATAAAATCTATTAATACATAACATAAATCAACCAAGAGAAAATGGATATAAAAATACACCATTAAAAAAAACATATAAACATCAAAATCACAAGCAAAGCATAAATTCATAAATCAATAGTTATTAGAGTCTAATAACAAGAATTTTGTATGTTTTTCTATTACCAAAAGGGATGCATATTCGATTCTTCTTCCATTTTTCAATATGACCAAAATAGTCTTTGTTTCATCCTTCCTTCTAAGGGCTCTATGCGGTGGGAAGAAATTATTCTATTTCTGGAGAAACAAGGTGGGTATATTGGTAGCATACATTTGGAGATTGCACTATATTATAGGCAATACTAAATAACAATAATTGAATAGAAAATATTTAGCCAATC
Organism: Wollemia nobilis; assembly: GCA_028583015.1. Classification (NCBI taxonomy): domain Eukaryota; kingdom Viridiplantae; phylum Streptophyta; class Pinopsida; order Araucariales; family Araucariaceae; genus Wollemia; species Wollemia nobilis. Next base: position 84,650 of record JAQPPZ010004745.1, on the reverse strand, counting down.
AACTAAGAGAGGAGGGAAATTCAAACATTAGTGGGAGGTACAAAGCTTTTATATAGAATATCCACAATAATAATGTGTACCAAATTAATTTGCTAATCTTAAAGAAGTAAATAAAATATGCTATTACACAATGTAAATCAACAAATATAAATGGATATAAAATATATTGTTTAAAAAATAAAAAACAAAGAAATAAACATCAAAATCACATGCAAAGCATAAATTAAAAAATCAATAGCTATTAGAGTCCAATAATAAGAACTTTGTATGTTTCTCTATTACCAAAAGGGAAACATATTTGATTCTCCTTTTATTTTTCCAATATGAATAGAATAGTCTTTGTTCCATCCTTCATTTTAGGGGCTCTATGTGGCAATAAGCAATTGTTCTATTTATGGGGAAACAAGGTGGGTATGTTGGTAGTAGAGATTTAGATATAGTACAATATTGTATGTAACATTAAATAACAATAGTTCAATAGAAAATATTTAACCAATAACAATAACTTTGTATGTTTCTCTTTTACCAAAAGGGATGAATATTTGATTCTCCTTTTTTTTAATATGACTAAAATAGTCTTTGTTTTATCCTTCATTCTAGGGGCTATGCAGTTGGAAGCAACTCTTTTATTTATGGGGAAACATGGTGGGTATGTTGGTAGCAGAGAAAATATTTAGCTAATCAACTAAAATAGATGAAAATATACCTATTGATTTTGAAGGAAAAATCAAAGGGATGAATATGGTTGATCCTCACTATTGAAGATGATTTAACTGGTTATGCATCATAGATGTCGATGTACTTGACCAATTTTCCTAATATAATCACATGTATGAGTCTTGTAACATGCATGAACCATTGCAAATTTAGATATTCTTAGAAAATATTCACAATTCATTCTAGAATACAAAATTAGAAAAGAAAATCTACCTAAGCAAAACAATAACAACTTGAAATGATAACTCCAAAGAGAGGAGACAAACTCAAACCTTAGTGTGAGGTACAAAAATTTTGTATGAAATAGCCACAACAATAATGTGTGCCAAATCAAATTTTTAACCTTAACGAAGCAAATAAAATCTATTAATACGCAACATAAATCAACCAAGAGAAAATAGATATGAAAAATACCATTAAAAAAAACATATAAACATCAAAATAATAAGCAAAGCATAAATTCATCAATCAATAGTTATTAGAGTCTAATAACAAAAAGTTTGTATGGTTTTCTATTACCAAAAGGGATTTGTATTTGATTCTTATTTTTTTAATATGACCAAAACAATCTTTGCTTCATCCTTTCTTCTAGGGGCTCTATGCAGTGGGAAGTAAATATTCTATTTATGGAGAAACAAGGTGGGTATATTGGTAGCATTGATTTAGAGATTGTACCATATTATAGGCAATACTAAATAACAACAATTGAATAATTGTTTTTTAGCAAATCAACTAAAATGGATGAAGATATATCTATTTTTTTTGAAGAGAAATCAAAGAGAAGGATATGGTTGATCCTTACTATTGAAGATAATTGACTGGTTAGGAATCATAAATATCAAGGTATTTTACCATTATTCCTCGCATAATCATATGTATGAGGCCTATAATATGCAGGAACCATTGCAAATTTAGATATTCTCAAAAAATATCCATAATTCATTTTAGAATACAAAAATGAAAAAGAGCAAACTACATAAGCAAAACAATAACAAATTGGAATGATAACTCTAAAGAGAGGAGGAAAATTCAAACCTTAGTGGGAGGTACAAGGTTTTTGTATGAAATATCCACAACAACAATGCATACCAAATCAATTTGTTGTTCTTAAAGAAGCAAATAATATATGTTAATACACAATGTAAATCAATTGAGGAAAAATGGATATAAAAACACATTGATTAAAAAAAATAAGGATATAAACATCAAAATCATAAGCAAAGCATAAATTTAAAAATCAATAGTTACTAGAGTTCAATAATAATAAATTTGTGTGTTTCTCTATTAACAAAAGGGGTGATTCTTTTTTGTCCAATATGACCAAAATAGTCTTTGCTCTATCCTCCCTTCTAGAGGCTCTATGTAGTGGGAAGCAACTATTCTATTTATGGGGAAACTGGGTGGATATGTTGGTAACAAATATTTAGAGAATATGAAATATTGTAGGCAACACTAAATAACAAAAATAAAAATCTTTAGCCAATCAATTGAAATTGATGAAACTATACCTATTGATTTTGAAGGAAAAATAAAAGAGAAAGAACTGGCTCATCCTCATTATTGAAGATGATTGACTGGTTAGGCATCATGGATGTCGAGATATTTGACCAGTTTCCCTAGCATAATCACATGTATGACACCTGTAACATGCAAGAACCATTGCAAATTTAGATATTCTTGTAAAATATCCACAATTCATTTTAGAATTCAAAATAAAAAAGAGCAAACTACATAAGCAAAACAATAACAAATTGGAATGATAACTCCAAAGAGAGTGGAAAAATTCATACCTTACTAGGAGGTACAAGAATTTTGTATAAAATATCCACAACAAGAGTGTGTACCACATCAATTTGTTGATCTAAAAAAAAAAAAAATTGTTAATACACAATGTAAATCAATTGAGGGAAAATGGAAATAAAAACACACCATTTAAAAATAAAAAAATAAATATATAAACATCAAAATCATAAACAAAGCATAAATTCATAAATCAAGAGTTAATAGAGCCCAATAACAAATTAAAAGGAATAAGAACATTGAACTTCACATATAATTTGTTAGTTGGCCTTTGTAAATGCTAAATTAGTCAAGTAGTTATCTTAGTATAATTACATGCGAAATACTTGTTACGTGCACAAACCATTATAAACTAAGTTAGATACAAGCCAAGCTCTGTAAAACTTTTGTAGAAAAAATAATTATATAAAACAATAGAAAATTAGAAAGGTAAGAACAATGAAAGGGAAGAAATCCAAACCTTGGCAACAAAGATAGTAACTTTTCCTATAAAATCTAGATATTGCAAAACAATTTATGGGGAAGTAGAGAGTTGAACCTTATGAATAGAAGATTATTTACTAAGTAGTCATTGCCGATGCGAAACTAGTTAAATAGTTGCCTTGTTATGATCACATTTGGAATGCATGTATTGTGCATGAACCATTTAACTTAAGTTAGATACAACAAGACAATACTTGTAAAACTTTTGGTGATAATAAAGTGGAATGTAAGTACAAAGAAAGTAATGAAATTCAAACCTTAGAAACATAGGGAATGTTTCTTTGTGAAATCTACAATAAAAAAGAGTAAATACAAATTATATGATTTAGAATAACATAAAATGAACTCTTTGATCTACAAAAACCTTGATAATAGAAAAGAATAAATATAAATATCCAATTCACAAGAGCATAATGAAGTCAAAAAAATAGCATGGAAAAGAATACAATATCAAGAACAATGCATAATTTCTATTAGAGGTTGTAATACTTATTCTATTCTTTGTTTTGAAACATATGGAGTGAAGTTTGCTCCTCTATCTTTTCTAGTGGCTATATTGAATACAAAAGTTTATTATTATAATTAGAAACAAATAGCCTTGGAATTTAGATGATTTAATGAATTTTAAGTACCTAATATGCATAGCACATTAAAAAGAAACAAGATACTAGTGCTATCTAGAGAACAATGAGAATTTTTTCCAACAAGCATATCAACAAAAGCCAATATCTTATTCATCAAAGATAAATATGTGTAAAACGTTTGAGATTATAACTGGGAAATTTTGCCACCTCCCCCAAACTTAAATGAAAATATTTCTCTCCATTCCAAACTTTCGCTATGATAAATTCTTTTTGGCATTCCTAAACCTTGAATCAATAACTAGATTTACAAAGTACATATCATATAGTGCTATCAAGGCACTACTTAAGATTAAAAAATCCATCTTAGTTATCACCTATCATGCCTTGGACTTAAAAAATGCATCTTTATCACCTATCATACCTTGAGCATTATTTTTTTAAGTATGTATCTTTAGGCCTCTACCTATTCTATTGTTATTCAAATTCGTATTCTTAATTATACCACTTTAATGACAGCTTTTACCTTGATTTCCATATTTTTACTTGTAAGAGTCCCCTTTAAAATTTACCATGATATTGTATATCATAGAAGAGAAGACTCATTCAAATAAGCAATAATTATAGGAATTTATCCAAATATTTCAAAGTAGTGTGCCATGCTAACGTGAAATTGTGAAATTAGTTTGCAATTCTATCATTAAAATAACATCCTTATGGATCTCCAAACCATTTCAAGTTTAATGAGGGAACAATCCATATAATTTGGATAATCTCATATGGAAAGATAACCAAAAATCTCTTTTTTAGAGTACATTATTCATCTTACATCCTCAAGCTTGATAAAACTAAGACCAAAAAACAAAAGACCTTTCAAAAGAAGTATTTTAGTCTTATTTTGTATGTCCATAGTAAATATTAATAAATTATTCAAAGAGTTGCATGTACTTTATTACCACAACCAAATGAATAAAATATAACAAGGCACCTTTACATTGAGTATGTGATGAAATTAAAAACTATGTCACACAAAAACTAGTTAAAAACCACTTAAAAACATACTCATATATTGCTTTAAAATTCAAAATAAATTCTAGAAAATTCATATATACCTTTTACACTTGAAGTGGAGAAAACTTTGTTTCATGTTGTCCATTTTTTGAGCCATTCATGTTGTCCACTTGTTAATCCAAGGAAACAAAAAATTTATAGCAACATAAACCTTTTCAAAATACTTATTCTTCCAATTCATTCTTACTACGATAAGAAATGTTGTGAGTCCAAAACCTCCATATGACAATCCCAATGTGATCTCATACCATGGAATTTCTATACTCTTTTTTCTCTTAATAGGAGGGGGAGGAGGAGGAGCAGGAGCAAATTGTGGCCAGGAGCAATTTTTTCGAAGTGGACACCCCCATAAATTTAGGTTTCCTAAGTATGATGATTCTGGTCGTATATATAACTTTTGTCCTTGCGGTATACTTCCTGAAAGGTTATTGTTTGACAAGTTCAGCACCCCCAAATAGTCTAGAGATTCAAGCTCTCCAGGAATTTTTCCAGAAAATCTGTTTCTAGAAAGATCTAATGACTCTAGTTGACTCATTTTTCCCAAACTATTTGGAATGCATCCATTGAAATAATTCATAGATAAATTGAGAGAAATCAACCCCTTCAACTTTCCAAAATCAGAAGGAATTTTTCCTTCTAATTTATTATTTGAAATATCTATGGATATTAAGTTGGAACGTATGTAAGGATATTGTAAATCTATGCCTTTGATAGTCATTTTCAATCCTTCAAAATGTATAGTGGTGATGTTGATGTTGATGTTGATTGTCAACACAAAGCCATCTTCCTTTGCAATGGTCATATCTTGTAAGGATAAAATATTTAGTGGAATAAAGCCTGAAAGACTATTGGAAGACAGGTGCAATATGTGAAGCTCTATTAGTTGGCCAATCTCTGAAGGAATGTTGCCTGTAAAATCATTCCCCTTCATCACCAACACTTTTAACAGTGAAAGATTCCCAATGAACTTAGGAATCTGACCTTTAAATGAGTTGTCTCCAATATCAAAAAGCTATAAATTTGTACAATTTGTGATTGAGGGAGGGAATAATCCCTTTAGCATATTATTTCGAACAACCAATTATTGAAGATGGTTTAGTCTACCAAACTCATAAGGCATTTGTCCCTTTAAGCTATTATTTCCCAAATCTAAAATTATAAGCCAAGAACAATTGGCCAAACTTGAAGGGATGATTCCATTTAAATAGTTGTTTGCCAAATTTAACACTTAAAGTTCAGATAAAGTGCCCAAACTTGAAGGAATGTTTCCTGTAAACAAATTGTCATTAAGCATCAAAATTGCTATTTTCGGAGACCACAATGACTGGAGGTATCCACTCAATAGATTTATAAACACACCTAAGACGTCCAATTGCTTTGGCATTGAACTATTTGTAAAAAGACCCCCCTTCAGATGATTTGCTGTCAAATTTATGGATACCAAGGAAGAGGAGTTTTTCGATAGCCAAGACGGAATTTCTCCATTGAGATCGTTGTCAACCAAAGTTAATATCTTAAGGAAGAATTGAGTTGAGATCCAAAGCGGAATTTGGCCATTGATCTTACAAGATTCTAAATATAACTCTTGTAATTGAAATGAGGGAATCCAAGTTGTGCTAATGTTTAAAACATAATTGGACAGAGATAATAGCTCTAATTTTGTGAGGTAGTGAAAAAATGTTTCTGAAATTGTCTGGTTGTTGTTTAAGAATAGAGACAATTCCTTTAATTTTGTGAGGTGGTGAAAAAATGTTTTGAAATTGTTTGGTTGATGTTTAAGAATGGAGACAATTTCTTTAATTTCGTGAGGTGGTGAAAAAATGTTTATGAAATTGTCTGGTTGCTATTTAAAGAGAGGTGGAGATATGTTATAGACGATGGCAATGAAGATGAGGGAATTGTCAAGTTGAATGCATGTTGGTCGTCAACATAGAGGACGATGAGAGAGGACAACTTAGCAATTGACAAAGAAATATTACCTAGATATTTGGGGATATTACCGTTTATCTGGTTAGATGAAAGATCAAGGACTTGTAGGGAAGAAAGATCACCTAAATATTCGAGGATATTATCGTTTATCTGATTGGACGAAAGATAAAGAGCTTGTAGGGAAGAAATATTGCCTAAATATTTAGGGATATTACTATTTAGGTGATTGAACGAAAGACCAAGGACTTTTAGGGAAGAAATATTGCCTAAAGATTTGGGGATATTACTGTTTAGCTGGTTGGACGAAAGATCAAAAAATTGAAGATGCCATAGATTTCCAAGACAGAGAGGAAGAGTACCTGTTAATTGATTGCCCTAATCATTATTTGATTTAGGCATTCAACATTTTCTTGTTGGCTTCAACTAAACTTACTTCTTCTAACCATAGAAAAGAGAATTTAACTTCATGATCCTCAATTAAAACCCCTTTATTGGCTAGCCTATCTACACGTGTTTCCTTCCCTTAATGTATGTGTAAACATGATTTCTTTAAACTCTATAGAAAGGTTTTGTATTTCCATAATTATCTCTTGTATGTTCCATGGAGCATTTACTTTCCTCAAAATTACATCTATTACTATTAGTGAATCACCTTCCATCCATACTCCATTCCATTTCATTTTTTTGTATATTTTTAACCCATTCGAAGCCACCCTAGCTTCAGTTTCATTATTTATCTTAAACCCACTATTGAAAGCGTAATGAGATAAAATATTGCCTTTATTATTTCTAATTATTCCTCCTAATGGTCATGGATTTTCTTTAGATGTTCCATCAAAATTTAATTTGACCAACTCCACATCTAATAGTTTCCACTTTATATTCTTTGCCTTCCTTTTGTTTTTCTTGTACCCAACATCATAATTTCATTTGATGACTTGACTCCATCTATCAAGGCTCTCTACTTACAGATAAGGGATTGGATGAGTTAATACGGTTGGTTTAGACTATGGCTAAAAAAATCTTCCTTTTCATTACCTCTAAACTGCTTTCCTTTCCTTTAAACATTGTTCTATTTATCTAGCTATACAGTCTAGAGTATTGTATCTTTTAATATATCCCATATTGTTTTAAAGCCTCACTTTTAAAAGTGCTCTGCCATTGCATTAATAATTCTTCAATTCTTCCATTTATCACCCTGCATTTACCAAACATATTAAGAATCCATTGTCATAGTTTCCAAACTATTGAGTAGTGTCCCAAGAGACGGTCTATTCTCTCCTCTTTTTAACAAAGAACACATTGTGAGGGACCATGAAAACCCCTTTTATAAGGTTATCCCAAGATAAAATTCTTTTATGACCTAATAGCCAAAAAAATATTTGGACTTTAAAAATGCTCGTGTTATCCCAAATATCTCTTCATATTCTTATTATAATCCTCTTTTGTTGGTTCTTTACATTATATCCAACTCTTGTTGTGTATTCTCCTAAGCTATTCAAATTCCAAATTAGCTTATCCTTAGCTTCCCTCAAAATAATCAATGTTATCTTTCTGCTCAACTACCTCCTAGATTCAATATCTTGTATACTTTCCATTTACATATTTTTTCCTGATCCTTGTACATAATGTTTGAAAACCTATCACCATATTTATCTTGAATTAGTTTCATCCATGGTTTCAAAAATTGGATCCATATTAAGAGGTTTTAATCACACCAAAAATCCATCCAAATGGAATTTTTTTCTCTTGTTCCCACCACCGATATTAGACCTTTAATCACCAAATCAATTGATTTTTTTAAACCATTCCATAGTGCAAAATCATTTGGTAGTGAGAATGTAGTAAATATCAAGCTTGGATCATTGGGTTTAATATATATATATATATTGATAAGTAACATTTATATACAAAAGTGGGTTTTTCTAGAGGATCCCAAAAACCTTATTACAAAAACGGGATGAACCCATTACAACCACGAGGTTGAGGTCTCAAAGCGAGCCTCAGACCTGAACAAAAAAAAAAGGGAAACTGAAGCTGCCATAGCATTGAAGAAAAAAGGATAAGCAAGCCTCCAGGAGGCTCAAAAACCCAACCGGCCAGGGAGCGCCAGCACCCTTAATTGGTAGTAGGATTCTTCGGGGTCCCAGAGGATCCTTCAACATGCGTCTTGAGATTACGGAGGCACAGGATTGCCGACTCAGCAGCCCTAGAGATGTTCCCCATAGCGTCGATGGCCAGATCGATGAGCAAGCTCAGGGGAACCTTCTCCTGCTCCTTCTTCTGCATCGAATCAGAATCCGAGCTCAGGTGGAGAGGAGAATCATTCTCAACTTTGGCCTTAGCTTTCTTGAGCCACCTGGAAGATCTGCCCCTCGAAGGAGTTGCCTTGGCCCGCCTGCGACAGCGACTGCGACTGGGGGTGGCCTGGTCGGGAGGAATGGGAGACTCGGTCTTGGGAGCGTCGGTGCCCGGGGAAGCAGGCGGGTTGGAAGAGAGGGGAGGGACAATCTGAGGGGGGCCCTGTTAGTTAGACAATGGCGGAAGATAACGCCCATTAGCCCCTGGTGCCACGGCCTGGACTTGTTCTTTCGAGCGGCCTCGATGGAACACCCGAGGGAGTAGTTGAGGAAGTCCGGGAAGCACAGCTTCTTGGACGCCCGCATGTGGTTCATGAGACTGATGTGGTAGCTACGAAGAGGCTTATCCGGATCGTCACAGCATATGAACTGCATCAATGGTTTCAAATCCCAGCTCCACGGTTCATCCAGTTCCTCTCTGAAGAGGGCAGACTTGTCCCAGCCCAAACCTTTCCCTTTGTCCGAAAACTGGTCCAATTCCTCCTACCAGTTGTGCTTGTCCCACCGAATGAAATGCCCGATGGCCGACATTCCAGTAATCTCGAGCAAGAGATCAAAGGTGACCTTCAGGTGGACTCCTTTCACCCGAACCTCCCCATCTTGCCAGGTCTCCATGAAATCGGATGTGATTTCATCATCCGAGCCCTAAAACTTGCTGAGGAAAGGGATTAACCCGAGGGCTTTCATGAAGATTTTCTCCTCCTCAGACAGGGAAGAGAATTCTGGCTCAATGTAGGGAATAGCCATGGGAGGGGTAGGGGATCTACGAAAGAGGGCCTGAAGGCAGGAATACACTGCGATACAGGGATGACTGCACACGATTCTGAGACGAGGACAAAGAAGAATGAAATCACCCATTTCACCACCCTGGAATAAAAATAAAGGAAGCTTGCATCGAAAGGACGACGGATCACGAAAGCCGCATGCATGGGAAATAGGCGAAATGAGGGGAGCCATCGGATTGGAAGAAGATAGGCTCGCTCGGTCCCGATGACGAAAGGAAATCATGCCTAGTAAAGCGTTATGAACGGGAAAAGAGCTGCTTGTCGACTTGGGACTGCCACCCACGTCAGGGGTGCTGACGGGTACGCCGATCGTCTCACCGTGAGCAGTAATTGGATGCCACAAGAAACCCAACCGCCAACTGTCCTCCTTCCCAAGAACGCCTGACGTGTCCCATCTAGCTGATCTGGCGAGAATCATTGAGCTTTTTGGAACTCTGATGCAGCCACGTCAGCAACATCTTGAGGGATTTTGAGATCCCACGTGGTGAGTTTGCCGGAGGAGGATCCTCTGTTGGCTAGGAGGTCAGCCAAAGAATTTCCTTCCCTGAAGATGTGCTGGCATCTATGGGTCCTGCTGCGAAGAATCCTCCGAATTTCTTCGATGGTGTTGTGGACCCTCCAGGCAGGGGTCTTATCCTTGTTCAAGTAGTTTATGATATTCATGGAGTCACCTTCTATGATGATAGCTCTGGAATCCTCCGAAATGAGGGCTAAACCTCTCCAAAGGGCTCTGGCTTCCACGACATGGTTGGTCTGAACTCCAAGATCTTCAGAGAAGGTGAGGATAACCATACCACGATGGTCCCTGATAGCGCCACCAGCCCCCGCTGCTCCTAGGTTCCCTTTGGAAGCCCCATCAAAGTTAAGCTTAATCCATCCCAGAGGGGGAGGACTCCACTTAGCAAGGGTACGGGGGTGAGGTAGAGGGTTCCCCATGGGGGGACAATCAAAAATATTAAGAGAAGTGAGGATACGCCCTTCCCGGGTCAGAGGACAGGGGCTGGGGCATTGAATGAGATTGGCATTTTTGGAAGCGAAAGCCATAGCCCTGATGGCCACCGAGGGAGGATCCCGGGTAGAGGTTCCAAAGATCCTATAGTTTCTCTCAAGCCAGACTTGCCATATCAGGTGGTGAAGGTAGATGTCCCAGAGGAAACGGAGCTTAAGATTAGCAAAGGGTTGGGGCCATTGGTAGAAGGCATCACACAAAGACTTGGGAGGAACCCATTGGATCTGAAAGGTAGACAGGGTGAACCCAAACACAGCCGAGGTGAACTCACAGTGGAGGAACAGGTGATCAGTGGATTCCCAATTGGACAGGCATAGGTAACATCTGTTAGGAAGGGGGATGCCTCTTTTGATGAGGTTCTCAGTGGTGAGGGATTTGTTTTGGAAGGCAATCCACGAGAAGAAGGCCACTTTCGAAATGAGGTTCTTCTTCCAAACAATATGGGAAGGGGAGACGGGGTGATCCTTCAGGAGGGAGAAGGCAGACTTAACAGTGTACAGCCCTTTGTCGGATCCAGCCCAGGCAGGCTTGTCATCTTTTTGCTCAGTGGGAATGGTAGTTGCTTGGAGCATAATGTTGAGAGCAGCAGCCTTAGGAGAGGTTCCCGCGAGGAGCCTCCATCGAGGTTGACCATCCTCCCAGACTATGAAGTCAGAAACCTTCATTCCCAAATGAGAGTCAGGAACCGTTTGAAGCATGGCGAGGTCCGCTCTGTCGCTTAGGGGTTCATCCAATAACCATCTGTCGCTCCAAAAATCAATGCTTTGTCCGTCCCCTAGAACCCATCTGAGGCCTTTCTGGATGAGCACTTTGGAATGAGTCACAGCCTTCCAGAAGGCAGATCCATTGGGGTGGTTGCCAGAATCAAGGAAAGAGTGGTTTCCCATGTATTTCTTAGACACCAGCACGGTCCACTCCGTAGGGTCTTTCGAGATAATCCTCCAAGCCTACTTGCCTAGCAAGGCTGTGTTCATGTCTGACAGTTTTCTGAATCCCAGCCCTCCCTGCTTCTTACTTCTGCAGACAATGTCCCAAGCCACTAGGGGAATCTTAGCTTTGTCTTCGGACCCTGACCATAGAAATTTTTTCTGGATGCGTTCAATAAGCTTGCACACTGACTTGGGAAGAGAGAAAACTGACATGAAGTAAATGGGGATGCTCTGGAGGGTTGAACTTGATAGGGTTACTTTCGTCGCTTGGGACAGAAGTTTACCTTTCCAGGCTGCCAGCTTTCGTTGGAATCTTTCCACAACATTGTTCCACATACTCTCTTTTGGTCTTCCCCCAAAAAAGGGGAGTCCCAGATAGGAGGATGGGAGAGCTCCTGCAGAGCACCCAAGGATCCGCCCAATCCTGCCCTGACGGTCCGGGGGGGTGTGAACGAAAAATAGCTTGCTTTTGGAGAAGTTAACCTACTGCCCAGCCGCTTTCTCATAGAGGGAAAGGATATGCTTGATGTTTCTAGCCTGAATGACAGACGCCTGTGTAGAAAGGATGGTGTCATCAACAAATTGCTGGTGAGTAGTGGGAGTGGAGTTGGACGCCACTGGGATGCCGGAGATCTTCCCCGCCACTCTGGCCGCAGAAAGGGTTCTGCCAAGGGATTTCGCCAAGATGATGAACAAAAGAGGGGATAGAGGGTCTCCTTGACGGAGTCCTCTGACGCTGGGAAAAAAGCCAGCGGGGGAGCCATTGACCAGCACCGAGAACCAGGCAGAGGAGAAGCAGTTATGGATTAGCTGAACCCATCTGGGGTGGAAGCCAAACTTTAGAAGGACGTCCCAAAGAAACTCCCAGCTAACACGATCAAAAGCTTTGGTCATATCAAGTTTGAGGAAGAGACCTGCTTTTTTGTTTCGAACCGTAGAATGAAGGGTTTCATGAATGGAAATGACGCCATCCAGAATGTTTCTGCCTTTGACCGAGCTTCCTTGGCGGGGGTCAATAATGATGGGGAGGATAGGCTTCATCCTGGATGCCATGGCTTTGGAGAGGATCTTGAAGAGAACGTTGCAGAGACTAATGGGGCGAAAGTCAGCCATAGACCGACAATCAGGGGACTTGGGGATCAAAGCAATGAAGGTGGAGTTAACAGCCCAGGGAATGGGGTGGGATTGGAGGTCACGAATGGCAGCACAGACGTCCGGTCCTACCAGGTCCCAGCAGGCTTGGTAGAACCGGGGAGGAAATCCGTCCGGCCCGGGGGCTTTATCAGGTTGCATGGAGAAGACCACCTCCTTAATTTTCGAGTCGAAGAAGGGCTTGAGGAGGGAGGAATTGGAGTCACCAAAAACCATACTGGGGATGTTCTCCAGAAGGGTGGCCTTGGTAGAGGCAGAGCTTTCTGGGGAGGTTCCTAAGAGGTTTTGAAAGAAAGAGACAGCCTCAGTTCTGATCTCGTGGATATCTTCAGTGCTGGAACCATCGCTGCATTGAATTTTGCTAATCTTATTGGAGCCTCTGTGTCTCATGGTTGTAGCATGGAAGAATCTGGTATTGGAGTCTCCCGCTTTGATCCATAGTTCTCTGGATTTCTGCCTCCAGAAGGTTTCCTCACTGGCAAGAATGGAGTGGAATTCAGCAAGTAGTTTCCCTTCCTCCTTCCTCACTGCAGCCCCGAATTCCCCTTCTTCGACCCTTCTCTCAATGGCTTGGAGTTGATCTGAAATTAGCTTCTTTTGGCTGAAAATGTTGCCAAACACCTCTCTGTTCCACCTCCGCAAGTTATCCTTGGTGAACTTGAGCTTCTGAGTTATCCTAAAGATGGGAGATCCATGGACATGCTGGTTCCACCACTGACTCATCTTTTCACGAAAGTCCTTGTGTTTGAGCCACATAGCCTCAAACCAAAAGGGGGTTCGAAACACGGGAGACTTGCCCACCTGGAGGATAATGGGATTATGGTCCGATCCAATCTTGGGGAGAGCCGAAAGGGAAGCATCACCAAAGAGAGGAATAGCTTCCTGGGAGATCAGGAACCTATCCAATTTGACCCGTATCGGATTACCTCCAATCCTCTTGTTGCTCCACGTATAGCGAGTCCCTTTGAGAGGAATGTCAATGAGCTCGTTTGTATCCACAAATTCCCTTAGATCCTCAGTAGAACGGTGGGTGGCAGCCAACCCTCCCTTTTTCTTCGTTGGATACAGGGGGCTATTGAAATCCCCTGCAGCCACCCAAGGGATAGTGCTGAAGGAGTCCCTCATCCGGGAGATGGAATTCCAAAATTCAGTTCTCTCAATAGGGGAATTTGGAGCGTACAGGTTGGACAGGATCCAAGACTGATTACTGGAGATGCAATGAAAGAGAATATTAATGACTCTGCTGGAGGATGATAGGAGCCTACCTTCCACTTGGGACGGGTCCCAGAGGCAAATAAGTCCTCCGCAGGAACCTTGAGCGGGGCTGTGCAGAGCTTCGCCTTGAGACCAGATGGTCCTGGCAGCTTTCCTGGAGGTCTTCTCATCACATTTGGTTTCTTGCATGATGAAGATGGAGGGTCTGATATCCTTACGCATATTAGCAGCAAGTCTAAGCTTGGCTGCACTGTTGAGCCCTCTCGCATTCCAGGAGAGGATTTTCATCTAGAAGATCTGAGAGGTTTCTTGCCTCCCTTCGCCTGCTGGAAGGGGGGTTTAGACACTTTAGGATCATCGATGAGGGATTCGTTAGTGTTTAGGAAAAGGGTCCACTGGGAGCCATTTGCTAAGTCATCCTCAGTTGCCCTGATACGTTGTTCAGCTGTAGAAGGGCATCCTCTTTTCCTCTCGGATCCATAATCCATGGTTTGCCCTTTGCTTCTGGTGTTGATTGGACTGAACTTCCCAGATGAAGACTGATGGGGTAGGAAGTTCTCGATCTCCTGAAGGATGGGGTTTAAGGTTTCTGTATTGATGGCAGAGACTCTGAGGGGCTCTGAGGATGGTTCGAGGTTGGCGCTAGGGTTTGAAGCAGATTCTCGAGATTTGCCTTTGAGAAGCCCCTCCTGGCCCAGACCTTGGGATTCTGAAGGGACAATGGGGGGATCCCCCTCCGGGACTGGGACTTCCCTATCACGTCTAGGAACATTGAGATTCTCGCCTTTACCAAGAGGGCCCTACGAAGAGGGCTTCAAAACTCGAGCTTGGGGACATTGGTGGATCAGATGCCCTTGGGTATTGCATGCAGAGTAGAAAGCGGGTTTATTTTCATAAATAATGGGCTGCTTTTTGATGAGGATGGAATCCTTGAATAGATTGACAAAGGAAGGAAGGTCGGTTTCCAAATTGGCATTGACACACAGGCGAGCGTGGATCATGCGGGAGCGTACCTTAGTAGACGAATCTACAGCAACGAGCTCTCCAATAGTGCGGGCAATTCCTCTCAGGACTTCTTCTTGCCAGCAGTGGAAGGGTAGGTTTGGAAGCCGAATCCAAATAGGTGCCACATTGATGTTCTACGTGTCTGGGTTGAAATCCTCTCCCCACCTGCGGAGGAATAGGCTTCGCCTTCCCAGGAACCAGGGCCCCCCAGCAAGGATATTGCATGAATCTTCTGCATTATTTAATCTGATCGCAAAAAAACCTCGGGACAGGGCTATTAGCTGCAAGCTCCCACTTGTGCGCCATTTGCTGCTCGCCCATTTTTGAATTGTTTCCATATCTGGTCTGCCTCCGATGAACTTGCCAATGAGGGTGAATTTGTCCTGAATAGCAAAGCTATCCAGCAACGCCCCTGGGATCACCAAGTCGGAGCCATTGGGAAGCAGGGTTTGAGAGGGGAGAGGGTTTGGGGTCCCTTTAGATACCGCATGCGCATACGATCCCTGGGAAGGTGAAGAAGGATCGAGGGGTTTTTGGGGGGGAATTTCCCCTTCCTCAGGTGGATCAGGCTCTGGACCACCGGATCCAGAAACCAGGGAGGTGGATCCCAAAGGGCTCCCAGAAAGCCTCCCGCTAGCGTTCCCGCTTGCGATCCCGCTCTCTGCCATTTTTTCAATTGTACAAGATCGGGTTGAACATATTTACTTAGAAGAATTATTTTGTATTTTATTTAACTCTCTTTGTACAATTGCCATGCTAATTTTTCCCCAAGAGCTATGTTTGCATTTGTAAGAACTCTTAAATTGAGATCTTACCTAGTTTTATCATCACACATCTTGCTCCTGAAAACATAAAAACTTACACCATACAAAAGAAAACATATAATTGAAACACAATAGATAACCGATAAAACTAATATTTTAATAATTGATAGTTTCAAGGTGTTACAAGAGAATACCCTCGAGGGATTTCATTCAGTGATATAATAAATACAATGAAGGGTGTTATTCTATTTTCTTACAAAAAGGATATTGGTGCAATGTGGGAGAGTCTCGTGCCAACACAGTCATTGGGGAGCGAGTTTTTGAGACCATCGCTTGAGGGAGTGTTTGTTCTACCTCACCATGTAGCAACTTCCATACTCTCTTTAGTATTTTGGTAGTTATGAATGCAAATGTTTGCTTCTCCTTTAGTTTTTGCAATTCCAATTGATCATGTTATCTTATTTACATCCTTTTGACTTCCTCTCAGAGTATCTTTGCCTACACACTTTCCTATGTGTATAGATAATGATTTAATGTCTCAATATGGATGTTCTAGTGGCTCCTCTGATGGCTGACTAAAATGATACTCCTCCTTGGCTTGTAATGTGATTTCACTTCTTAACTTTGTGGTTCTACCACTCCTTTGGTGGCTATTTGTCACCAAAAACTTGATGGTAGTTTCTAATGCTCTTCATTAGCCAAATGATAAAAATTGATATCTCCTTTAATATGGTGGTTTTACCACTTCTTTAGTACTTGGTGTTAGGACTGAAAATATGAGATGTATGATATTGATACAAAAGAGTAAAATATATAGGCATAAGCCTATATGAAAAACATGACAAGTGTCAAGAGAATAACAAGTGTCAAGAACAAGGCATAGTGCACATTATATTCTAACATTCCCTCTTAATGTGCACTATCCTAACTATAGAAAAAAATAAGTCAATATTAGATAACATTCCCCCTTAATGTTGAATTCTCTAAAAGAACCCTATCATCCTCCTTTATTACATGATTTGGTCTAGGCTCGTGCTCTTTGTGCTTGGATCTTCAATTGTGAATAATGCTAGATCAACGGTGTATACATCTTGGTATGTTGCCATAGGTTCAACCACTTCCTTAGATCTGTTACCTCTGGGTTAGCCATCTAAGTGCCTCAGGGTCATCTTGGGTGCCTCAAGGTCAGCCACTTCTGGGTCTGTTGCCTTTGCAGGTCATCCTCTAGGTATGTTGCCTCTCATAGGCCACTGATTAGGTTCACCATGAATATCAATTCCCCCCTCATGGTGAAACACAATCTATAAGGTGTCGGTCTCTGCAAAAAATGCACCTTAATACAAAAGAAATACAAGCCATAAAATACAATAAAATGAGCCATAGAATCCAAATGTGGAGGAGAAGAAGAAATAAGAGAATAAAATTTTTTGAAGTGTCTTCGTTTGTAGTCTTCAAAATTTGATCCAAAAATATTCTTAGATAGATTCTAGGGTGTCTATGTCTATAGTCCTTAGAGTAGGTATCCTTATGGTGACCTCATCATCCCACTGGAATGTATGGGTAACCAGTCACTGCATTTGCTAGGTGCTATAGAGAAGGTGATTAGGTACAAGGATCATATACCTACGAGAGGTAACATACCTATAAGATGACATACAGAGGCAATATACCGTGGAAGTGACTGACCCTAAGGCACCCATGATGACCTTGAGGCACTTAGACAACTGAACCAAAGGTAACAGATCCAAGGAAGTGGCTGACCTTGTGGTAACAGACCGATATGTATACACTATTGATCTAGCATTATTCACAGTTGGAGAGCCAAGTGCAAAGAGCACGAGCCTAGACCAAATCATGTAATAAAGGAGGATGATAGGGTTCTTTTAGAGAAGTCAACATGAAGGAGGAAATATTATCTAATGTTAACTTATTTTTTGTTTATAGTTAGGATAGTGCACATTAAGGGGGAATGTTAGAATATAATGTGCACTATATTTTGTTCTTAATGGCATTTGAAGAATTAAATATAATCAAGAATATACTTACAAATTCTATAATCTAATGAGATAAAGGAAAGAGCAATGAAACTCATGAACTATTTTAGAAGATACATAGCTTGATAATCCTTGTATAAACTTTTACAATGCAATATGAAACCAAGAGTCCATAATATATAGATTTTACAAATGACCTTTGGTCTATCTCAAATGACCTTTGATCTACCTCAAAATAACCTTTGACATACATAACAAATAATCTAATATATTCTAGCAATGGCTACCACATATTAAAGAGCGTTCATGATTTCACCGACCATTTTCTTAGTCCTCCATTTTCATTCTTCATAAAAATCCTAGTATTATATATATATATATATATATATATATATATATCTTAGGTAAATTGTGGTTATATGGAAACCTCGAGAACCTAGTGTAGAGGTGGAAAAATTGCATTACGTATGATTCTCAAATGGATCCATTGGGAACCAAGATGACCATGATGGTTGTTATGCTCTCTACACTCAATGGATAAAGGAAATGGGTTCACCAAGAATAATTTTAGCACTCACTCCAAGTCTAGGGTGGAAGTGTTTAATATACCAATTAAGCAATCATCTATGTTTGACCTCTATAAACTAAACTACACAAATAAAAGAGTGGTGCAAGACACACAAGATGCAAGAAGACAATATTTAACCCTAGTTGATTCTTTGATTTAATAATCTCTAATCCTAAGTTGCAAGAAATGAAATTATTTCTTTTGAGCAAGGTCACAAGTGAAATGCATAGACAAGACTAAGCCCTATATGCAAAACTATATGCCTTTCTCCTTTAAATGCCTATAAAGTAATCAAATGTTTTTCTATTTTTATTTATAACCTAGATTTTTTGGACAATAATAATAGAAACAAACACACAACCAAAAAAATTAACTTAGGATACTTATCTAATCTGATGTTTGATTCAAGATTTTATCTTACATGCAGAATATCCCACAACTTCAACCTAAAAAAATATTTTACAAAAACTCTAGAAATATGATTAGTATTAGGGGACTTCCATAGGTTGCTATGTAGTAGAGCTTGGAGGCACGTTAGTCAAGCCCACTAGGTCCTTTTAATTGACCTTTAGAAATAAGAAGTAAATATTGAACTTTTTTGGAAATGGATAAACAAAATGCAATGAAATAGAACAATGCAAAAAACATAATGCAAACACTAGTATTATATCATAAATGCAACATACAAACACAAACCTAGGGTTTAGGAGTGAACATTACCCTCAAAATTGATGCATATTCCCTATATGGAGCATCTGTGATCTTGGCTTTATAGAAATTCTACCCTGTAAATGCGGGGTATGATTTTGTAATAGATCAATGAAAATAATAAATCAATGTGAAATAAGAAAAAAAAAAATGCATTTGATAATCTAATAATGATAAAATGTATGAAACAACCTAATGATAGTGAAAGAGACAGAAAAATGGATGAAGACCTCCACAAAATGGTTGACTCCTCCTCAAGGCTCCAACCACTACACCAAAAAAGGGCTTTAATGACAACTAAAATAAGATAGTTCTTTACAGTGGTAACAGACCACCCTAATAGATCCTAAGAGGGTGGTTTATAACTACCCTCTTAGGATAACCATCCTCTTAGGGTTACCCTAAGTGGGAAGTTATAAACCGTCCTCTTAGGACTAAGATGATGGTTATAAACCGTTGTCTTAGGGGTCACCCTAATATGGTGGTTATAAACCACCGTCATAGGGTGACCTAAGAGGGTGGTTTATAACCGCCCACTTAGGGGAACCCAAATTTTTTTTGGGTGCCCCTATGAGGGTATTTAATAACCACCTTCTTAGAGGTGGTTTAGGTTTTTTTTATAAATAATATCATAATAGGCGAGCTTAAAACCTCCGTGTGCTGACATCATTTTTTCTTCAAAACTTTTATTTTTCTTTCAGCAGACCATTTGGCTTAGCTATTGTGTGAATAGAATACAACCTCCATATCATGCGTTGAAATTATTATTTTTTGAAGCTTTTATTTTTCTTTTAACAGTCCATTGGCTTAGCTAGCCGACACTACACAAATAGATACAACCTCCACATCGCATGTTGATATTATTATTTCTTCGAAGATTTCATTATTCTTTCAACATTCCATTGGTTTAGTTGGTCGATACTGCATGAATAGATACAACATCCACATCGCTTGAACCAAACGTCATCTCATCTATCATACTAGGGCTCCTAAGCTTCAATTCATATTGTTCATTTTTTGGTTGGGGTTTGCCCTAAAATTTATCTGGAACTTTTGCTACTTTACCCTTGGTTCTTCACTTTATTGAATAAATATGTAACCTAAAATGGTAAGAGATGAGGGCCGAAGCAAAATTTGAAGGTATAGAAAGGGGTATGAAGACAAATTTAATATTGGAAGAGATGAGGTTAGTTAGGTTAAGTGAATTTTACATTATTTTAGGTATTTTTGTGATTAGGGTTTGGAATTTTTTAGTTTGTAAAGTTGTGTTTACACATAATATTTGTAAAATTTAAACCCCATATTTGTAAAATTTGAACCCTAGATTTGTAAAATTTACACCTTAAATTTGTAAAATTTAAACCTTAGTTTGTAAAGTTGTTTTTACAAATGCTAGGTTCCTTTCTTTCTACTGCTAGTGTGGATTTCAAAATCCAAATATACACCCACTCAAAGTCACATTTAGATTTAATTTTTAGCACTTTTCAAGATAGTAGCATTGGTCTTTTCACCAATGTGGCTCAGTCTAAAGTCAGACCTTGTATCAGTTACAAAAGTGGTTGGCTATTGAATTGCTTGCTCTATGTTTTGCAGGCATGAGAATAACTACGTCCATCATTTTTTTTTTAAAATTTGTTGATTTTTTTAGCCATTAAATCATATTTTTATTATAATATAAACTAGTTTCCAAGAATAAATGAAATTTACTAAACTTAACTCTCTTTTATTTATGGTAAAAATGAGTGCATCTTGCTAGAGGGTATGGTTGTTTTGTTCTTGTTGATCTTCCTTTCAAAAATATAAAAAATGGTTTATGTTTGATGGAAAGTTAAAGGTTTAAGTTGCGTTATATCCTCTCCAGAACATCATAATTCCATTTTTGGTTTCCATCAAGCTCACAACATTCCATTCCATATGTGGACTCTAAAGAAAAAAAATTCACCTATTCTCGTCAAGGTCATAACTTTGTACAAAGTATTACATTTAGTATGGAAAAAATTATCCATTGGGAAAGCTATAAAATATCAAATAATCCAACAAAGTGAGTAATATATATATATATATATATATATGTATGTATGTATGTATGTATGTACGTATGTATGTATGTACGTACGTACGTATGTATGTAATATATAATATATAAAATTTTGTATGCCAATATCAATGTCCTTATAGAACTGTTATATGCAGAACAATGAATAGACTTGACATGTTGCTCTTTTCGTTGTTATTTTTACAAGATACCACTATCAACCTGTTGAAATATCCTCTGTTATCCTATCATTGGAAGTAGAATTATATATATATATATATATATATATATATATAAATAATAACAATAATTGATAAAAATTATATAAAAATGTATAAAACTTTGTTTGTCAATATCAGCATCCTTTCAAAACTGTACTATATAGAACAAGGGGTAAACTTGATATGTTGCTCTTTTCATTGTTATTTCTACAAGATACCATTGTTAACCTGTTGAAATATTCTCTGTTATCACTATCATTGAAAGCACACTTAGAGAATTTCACTTCTTATAGACTTGATAAGTTTCTCTTTTTATAATTATTTTTATAAGATACCATTGTTAAACTGATGAAATATCCTTTGTTATCATTGTTATTGGAAGTAGAAATAGAACTAGAGCATTCCAGTTCATTCATGTCAGACTATCACTTTGGATTAGAGTTTCATATTTTAAATTCAAACTAAAACGTTAACCAAATCCATATTGAAAGAGTAAACTTCAAGTACAAAAAATGTGATTCCAAATAATATTGTTTTTCTGAAGATGGTTTGGTCAGGATGCTTCCATTTGGTATTTATGCCCTTTTTGTTTTTGGAATTGGTACTATTTGGAGGGAAGATATTAATCCCTATTAAAAAGTATGTGAATTATTTTTTACTTGGTTCTAGTGCGATTGTGTCTTATATGTATTTTATGTATTCCTTTCTATTTGACATGTATGGGAAACAATTGCATATCTTTCAAAAATATAAGTTTGTTGTTTATTGACCTTTATTCATGTTATATGGAGTTTTTTTGAAATTTACATTTTTTTTAGTAGTTTGGTTATCTTTATAGTTTACTTATCGTAAATATTCTTTTTGTCTATGTACTTGTAGTTTTCAAATAAAATATAATTTTTCTTCCTTTCAATAATGTGATTGTTATTGCTCCTAAATGAGTCTTAGTATTTTTATAAAATTTTGGACTTTGTATTACTCTATGAAATACTCAATTTTGGATGCATCTTGGTCTTCTTGTCTGGGATTTGTAAAATTTATAAAGTTGTTTACAACAATGACTTGTCATCCTTCCAATTGTCATTTTACTCTACTATTGGGCATTGTAACTATTGACTGTGATTTTGAAAATACAACTCTTTTTATGCAAACTTATGATTTAGAGTCCAATTCATGGAGTAAAATAGATATAGAGATGTCATTTATAATAAAACCCTATGAAATCTCTCACTTGTTACAAGGTTTTCTATGGGAGTTATAAGGTTTTCTATTCTAATAGGTTTTGAAGTTTATTTTTGAAAAGATTTAAATTTGTTTAATGTTTAGAGCGTAAAGGATTTCTACTAAGATTTAGTTTTTTTTTTTTTTTTTTTTAATTATTTTATAGGATTTGAAAATTAGAATACTTATGTTATTTAAGTTTTTATTTGAAAAAGGAGTTAAATTTTTTTGAAGATTTAAATTTGGTTTAAAGTTATTTAAAGCTTTTTAAAGTTTAAGTTTACTTTGTTAGTTTAAAGTTATTTCAGATTAAAGCTTTTGTATGTTCTCTTCTTCAAGCATACAACATAGTCATATCTAAAACCAGACCTTTCAAATCAAATTAGGAAGGGCATTACCAAATTGAAATTGATCATAAACTACAACAAAGGAGGGTGTCTTTATTGTGTTTGCTCTGACTTGGAGTTCCTGCAACAATATTTGATACTCTTACTGTAAGTTTGTTTAAATAATTTTAACCTATTTGCAACACTCTTCTTGTGCCTTATTACAATGAGAATTTTTGCAAGAAAATTTATTATGTTTCACTACTTGTTGGATTGTAACTTGCTAGATGCAACATGATAGAAAAAAAATGTTATCTGTATGGATTCTCATATCTCTTCCTAAAGTATATTGTTGTTTGTGTTTAACAACTTCCATTATAGCATGCAACTCTCTCTGATGATTGGAACACTCTTAAATTGTTTGAAGGTATCAAAATGGAAGGTTACAATATGTTTACATTAGCAATTTTATAATGATATGCATGTGTTTCAATTCCAAAAAGGCAATGTGGATTTGGTATCCTAAGTATTTTAGCTAAATAAAAATATTTTCTTTAGCTTCTCAGATCCTTGTAATCATAGAAGAGTCCATGTATGCCATTCCCCATTGTCAACTAGATGAAAGGTGATGATATGGCTAAAATACAATAGAAATATTTGAAAATTATTCACAAGGGTAAAAATAGTTTTGAGCCTGTGCTCATACATATGATTATTTGAATCTCTTCATAGTGGTGATATTGGGATATGATTGATTTTTAAGATCTAAAATCATTCAATGAAATGACTTGGTAACTGAGATACACATGGGATTTGAGATCAAGACTTAGGTTATACCAAAGACTTCTCATCTGTTAGATTGAATATATTTTATAATTTAGATCCATCTGTCCACTGTCATTCTACTAGACCACATCCAAATTGTAAATTTAGATATTTTTAGTATTGGATAACAAATATCAAATGGAGAACTAAGAAAGAATAATGGAGGAATTCTTGATTCATCATTCCAACAAACCTTGGAATGAAGTACATTTTTAAGTATAGTATGGGAGTCTTGAAAAATAAACTATAATACTTTGCATGATTTTGTACATTGTAATATATTTTTAGGATGTTTAAAATATTTATTATCAGTTTTGATGAGCTGCGATGAAGGGGCAACAACTTGTTATTTTAAGTTCTAGGTTTACCAATATAACACTTATATCTCAATTATCTGCAAAATTTATTATGTTAGTTTAATTCCTATTTCTACCAATATAACACTTATATCTTAATTGTGTAAACAAATTTTTATCTTTAAAATTCTTTAAAATACAATATCAACTTCTATCATAATTATTTCTTCCTTTTCAAGTAAAGCAGGGATAATAACATGAAATTTCTAATATCTAGATAATTTAAACTTGTAGGCATTATTTTGTAGTTGATTTTGGTTTATGTAGTTTTTAATTAGTGTTTTTTTCTTCCCTTTTCAAAAGGGTTTATATTCTATTTATGGATATAATCACTTCTACTCTATATTTGATGTTACCTCTTTTAGTTGTTGAGATCTTTATTTATAAGTGACTCATTCATAGCCCTTGTGTTCTCTTATGTTACTTGAATATGATGGAACTTTTTCTAATAGAGGTTGTGACAATATGGTGCTATATGGATTGAACAAACCCTATAAGTGTGTATTTTTATCTTTTATATTTTTGATAAACTTACCCGTGGACTTTTTATTGTTAGAGTTAAAGTGCACTATGCCTTCAGTTTGACACTTGTCAGTTTCATTGACAAGTGTCATGTTCATCATATAGGCCTTCTGCCTGTATATGTAACACATTTTTATCAATAATATAATCCCATAAGTTTTTCCCTCCTAACATTTGGTATCAGAGCTCCAGGATTTCTCTGGCCTTGTGAGCCTGAGGGGGGATTTCCCTCATGGAAATCCTCCCTCCCCCTCATATTTCCCCCCCCATTTTTCATTTTTTCTTTTCCCCCAATTTTTTTTTCAAAACAGGGAGTATGCTCTCCATTGTTTACAATGGATCAGAAACCAGAATTTTGGAAAAATCATGGCTTCCAATTTTTTTAGTGAAACATTTTTCCCATATGTATCTGTCCATAGAATCTGGGTTTCCATTTAAAAAAAAAAAATTGAAGAGAGGGTGCAACCACCGGGACTTCCCGGATGGTCACCCATCCCAGTTCTATTCTACCTTGGATGCTTAACTTGGGAGTTCTACTATTTTTCAAGGCCATCACAGCCAATAGACCTGGCTATTTTTTCATTGTAGAATTCAACACCAACTATTTGATGTTTTGTCCAAGAACTTGTAGACGGCCTTCATGGCCATATGATTTAAGGGCAGTTTCTATCACCTTGTGCACCGGATCATCACAGCTCACTAAAAATCTCAGCGGACCAGCACTGCCCAATACATTTACAGTCACTAGTATGCGGTTATCCTCGTTGCCCTTCACCTTATTCTTCTTAAGCAAGGAAGTTACAGGCGACTTAGGAATAGGCCGAGGACCAGCAGTCTCAGAAGCCAGTTTCGTTGCCATGCGGTTTTTCAGGCGGGTTCGAGTTGGGGTTTGAATGTGATGAAATGCCATGGCCACTAATTGAATCATTCAGAACCGATCTGGGGCCAGCAGCACTTCTAGGGTTTACATCTAGTAGAGGAATGGTGCCCATCGCCCCAATCTTTGCCTTTTTCTCATCCACCGTTGACAGGCTAAAGAGCACCGTCGTCGCAGTGGACTGCACTTCCACTGTACCCTCTACAACTTGTAGTCCATAGAAGTCGACAATGTGACCTTGTCTAGCAAACAGAGATCTAGTAGTGCTCTCGTGGTGTCTAGCGATAAATGCACAGTCGAGGTGTGCTACAATCCCCCATTCAACAGAATTAAGGAGCTCGATTTCTCTCATGAATATACACTATGGCCGTGATCTTGCTTGAGATAGAGATCGACGAGGCAGACGACAATAATTTTTTTTTCAATTTTAATGTTGGAATTTTTTTTAAAGGAGGCACGCATGGATTTTGTGATGAAATCTGGGTGAAAAGTTTAATGAATACACAAAATCCAAAGAAAATGGTGCACTTAGATGGTGAAATTTTTTGGTGTTGAAGACGAAGGAGACTTTTGTGATCCTGACGCATCATAAGCCATTTTTTTCCTATTCGTGGATTACTGGTTCGTCTCCCAAAGTTTCCAGCGGAAGTTTGCAATCTATGACCGAGCTTATTTGCGATCTCTGACCATTCTTCCGTGGGTGGCCATCTGTGGGCATAAGGGCCAAAAGCCTACGTAGCACTGAGTTTTCTGAGTTTTTTGATGCTTCACAATTCTGTCATTTCGTTCCTGCATATACCCATGTTTTTTTTTTCCATTGAGCGTGAAGGCCTGTGAGAATGGCGGGACGTTGCACTACTCGACTTCAAGGCAGGCATCAAGGCCAACCCCACCGGGGCCCTTGCATTGTGGTCGAGCAACGATTGCTATAGTTGGAATTGCCTCCTCTACAATGACGATGGTCTTGTCGCACTTTAAGGGGGAATGTTAGAGTTAAAGTTCACTATGCCTTCAGTTTGACACTTGTCAGTTTCATTTGACAAGTGTCATGCATTTCATATAGGCTTATGCCTATATATTGTAACTCATTTCATGAATAAAATATCCCTTTCAAGTTTTCCCTCCTAACAGTTATTATGTTCTCCAAAATATCCTAGAGAAATAATACATATATTATTTTATGCAAATTGATATTTGCATTATTATTCAAATACATATATAATTTTTTTTTGGTAAATAAAAGTCTTCATTAATTACCGGGTTTTGCAGGTTAACCCAAAACCTATTACAATATCCAGCCTTCTGCTGATATTGTAGATCCTAGTCATCCTTAAAACTTTATTACCAGAAATTGTGTTGAATCCCCTGCAACACCTTACTAACAAAGCATACCCATACTTAAATATAACTGTAAACATTACTCACATTGACAGGAATTGAAGTTTGGAACTTTGCACTTGTGAAACCTGTTGCTTGCCCATTTCCTATTCTCTGTCGAAATCTTCCAAGGCTTACACCCTGTTACCTTCATTTCCAATTTGGTATGATTTAGAGGGAAACCCCATAGTTATTACCAACTCCATGGGGAAAGAACACCCATTCATATTTCTCATTAACGGGTAGGTTTCTTTTCATGACTAATAATGTTTTCCACTTCACGTGGCACACCTTGTGTCCATGTCACCAAACTACCAACATCAACGCCTATGTTGGATAATTTGTCAGCTGACCTGTTGGCCTCACAGTACACGTGACAAGCCCTCATGTTCTATCTTGCCGTAAAAAGGATCCTCACTTCATGGATGACTCCCTCGATTCTCCATGGAGGTTTTTCGTCATTGGTTAACAGGTTGATGATGTTCATAGAATCACCTTCAATCATCAAGTTACCTTGATTTGCTTGGGAAACTTGCAACCCTCTCCAAAGGGCTCTAGCTTTTGCTTCCTTATTAGTTCTGATTCCCAATGGTTCAGCGAAGGCCATGACCAGATTTTCTTGATGATCCCTGATTATTCCTCCAGCTCCAGCTCTTCCCGGGTTCTCCTTGGTTGCACCATAAAAATTTAGTTTAAACCAACCCTAGGGGGGTGGCTCCCAAGAAATCCCATTTTTGGGATTGGGCAAAGGAATGGAAGGTTTGTCCTCAATACCTAAGGCCTGAGCTAATTGTTTTTCTTGGGGAAGAATTGAGTGGTTCTCATCCACTAAGGTGCTATGTTTTTCTTTCGCAAAGACAATAATCCTGTTGACGATGGTTTTTGGGTTGTGAATGGTATCCTTAAAGTCTCTATGGTTCCTTTCTAGCCAAATATGCGAGAGAAAATGATGCCAAAATATTTTCCATAGGTACTTATGTTTTAGGCTAACAAAGGGTTGAGGCCATTTATGGAACACTTCGGATATAAGAGCAGGCTTAACCCACGAGATCCTAAAGGCCTGGAAAAGTTCATCCAGGATGGACTTCGCTACTAGACACTCCAAAAACAAGTGTTGGGTTGTCTCCCATCCTACCCTGCACATGTAGCAATGGTTAGCAATAACCATACCTTTGGATAACATATTGTCCATAGTGAGGATTTTTCCTTCAATCACCAGCCATGAAAAAAATGATATTTTAGGAATTAAGCCTTTGATCCAAACCAAAATCAATTGAAATTGCTGACCTTCCACATTGAGAAGCAAATTATAGGTAGACTTAACTGTGAAGTCACCACTTTCAGTCTCAGCCCAAACAATGTGATCGTCATCCTCTCTAGAGGGAATAATTTGCTGAGTTAAAATGTTATAAAGCTCTTCAGACTCCACTTCAACACCCTGTACTCTGATGTGTTTCCACCTGTTGATATTTATATCTTGCCACATATAATTTGCAACATTCTTCCAAATATGCTACTCCATATGCTCTTGAATCCTATCCAAATGAGGATTCTAGGATAACTCCTCAACTCTCACCCATCGATCCTTCCAAAAGTCTTTTGTTTGCCCATTTCTTAAAATCCATCTAAGACATTTCTTAAAAATATCCCTGCTCGTGAGGATTGCATTCCAAAAAGTAGACCCCCTGCTTGCTATGTTGTCATTAAGGAAGTTCACACCTTGGAGGTATTTCCTCATAACTATGGCAGTCCATTCATTATCGAGCTTAGTCAATAGCCGCCATGCTTTTTTTGCTAACAGAGCTGTATTGAGATGAGAAACTCTCCTCAATCCTAACCCCCCATCATATTTAGGTTTGCAAACCTTGTTCCAACCTACTACATGGATCATTTTCTTATCCTTAGTCCCTGACCAGAGAAATTTTTTTGAAGCTGCTTAATTTTTTGATACACCTTGCTGGGAGCTCTGAAGACTAATAGGAAGTAAACGGGTATACTTTGAAGTGAAGCCATAGTTAAAACTGCTTTGCCTTCTTGAGATAACAGATGTCCTTTCCAACCTGCTAACTTTTTTGGATCCTCTCCGAACTATGTTCCACATTGATCCTTCAGGTTTCCCCGTAAACAGGGGAAGACCTAAATAGGAGGTGGGAAGGGATGCAATCTGAAATTCCATGATCCTTGCTATGTTGTTTTGCCTAGGAATGGGGGTATTGATGAAATAAAATTTGCTCTTATCAAAATTCACTTTCTGTCTAACCGCTTCTTCATACATTATGAGAATATTTTTAATCCTTCTTGCCTCAACCACAAAAGCCAAAGTCAGTAGCAATGTATCATCAACAAATTGATGATGTGTCACCGGGGTAGTTAGCGACGTGGTCTTGATACCGATATGAGTCCAGCTACCTATCTTTGCCTTAATGGTTCTTCCCAAGGCCTCAGCTACAATGATGAACAACATAGGACTTATGGGATATCCTTGTATTAGACCACATTTGCTTTGAAAAAAACCTGTAGTAGACCCATTAACCAAAATTGAAAAACAAGGCTTAGAAATACACTCTCTTATTAACTTGACCCATTTCATGTTGAAGCCAAATTTTAATAAAACTGCCTCTAGGAATTCCCAATTTATCCTGTCATAAGCTTTTTTCATGTCTAAATTTAAAGCCATGAATGATTTTTTGGTCTGAGTGGCTGTATGAAAAGCCTCATGAATAGTAATAACTCCATCTAAGATTGATCTTCCTTGTACAAAACTTTCTTGACTTGGATCAATGATAATCGGTAGAACTTTCTTCAAACGGTTGGCTAAAAATTTGGACAGAATTTTATAGGATATATTACACAGGCTAACTGGCCCAAAGTCAGCCAAAGTCAGCCATAGTCATAGGATTAAAGCAATGAAAGTTGAATTAAAACCCCTTGGAATATGATTTGAACTTTGGAACTCCTTGATTGCAAAAATAACTTCTGCTCCAACAATATCCCAACAAACTTGGAAAAACCACGATGAAAACCCATCCGGCCCAAGAGCTTTGTCAGGATCCATGTTAAACAAAGCCTCCTTGATCTCTTCATCTGAAAAAGCTATTGTAAGAGACTCGTTAATCGTTTCATCAATGATTTGTGGAATGAATTGAAGGGGAGAGTCCTTTGCTTTGGCATTACAAGCCCGTTCTTCACCCAATAATGAACTGAAAAAATTAATAGCCTCGTCCCTGATCTCCTGAATGTTTTGAGTTGAGGATCCATCCACCCTGGTTAAATTTCTAATATTATTATTGCTTCTATTGCTCAATATGGCAACATGGAAATTTTTTGAATTAGATTCCCCTTCATTTAGCCATAATGCCCTTGATTTTTGCCTCCAATACATCTCTTCACATGCTAAAATATTATAAAACTCACAAAGGGTTTCCTTCTCTTCAGTCCTTTTCGCCTCATCATAGGTTCCATTTTGGATTTTGCTTTCTATTATTCTCAGTTTTTCCTCCATTGCTCTCTTATTCTCAAAAATATTTCCAAAGACTTATTTATTCCATATTCTAAGGTTGTTTTTCACCATCTTAAGTTTTTGAGATAGTTTGAAGGAAGCACTTCCTTGGATAGGCTGCTGCCACCATTCCTCTATTCGTTTCTTGAAGTCCGGATGTTTAACCCACATTGACAGAAATCTGAATGGATTTTTAAAGGAGTTAGCCTGAAATGCCTCCCATAGAATAATATTATGGTCTGAAGCACATTTAGGAAGGGCTTGTAACGTTGAATCACCAAACATTGTTGTAGCTTCCTTGGATTAAAAAAACCTGTCCAAAATTTCTTGAATCAGATGACTTCCTATCCTCTTGTTACTCCATGTAAATTTGGCTCCTTTTAGTCTTACATCCATCAATTCATTTGTGTTAATGAATTCATTGAAGTCCTCCATGCTCCTTAAGGGTAACCCAGATCCTCCCTTCTTATCATATGGGTAAATGGGGGTATTAAAATCTCCCCCAATCACCCAAGGAATATCTTTAAAATATTGGCTCAAATGCCCCAAAAACTCCCACAGTTTGGACCGCCCTTGGATAGAGGTGGGGGCATAAACATTTGACATAATCCAATTCTTATTAGTATCAAAATCATGAAATAATATGTTTAAGACTCTTTCATTTGCTTGAATAATACTTCCTTCTATTTTAATAGGATCCCATAAGATCATGAGGCCCCCAGATGCTCCTCTCACCTGTTGAAAGGCCACTTCCCCTTGCTTCCAAATACTTCTAGCTATAAGTGCTGATTGTGCCGCATCTGTTTTAGTTTCTTGAAGAAAAATGATAGTAGGATTCCAATCCTTCCTTATAGAATTCACCATCCTTTGTTTTGGTGGGCCATTTAGGCCTCTCACATTCCATGAGAGAACCTTCATTTAGACTATTTTATATTTTTTCCCTGCCCCCTTCCCTGATCCAAAGGGGGTTTTTCAATTTTGCTATTATCCTAGCGAGGAATAGCTTGCTGTAACAATGTTCTTTGCTTTTCGTTTGTAATTTCTTCATTGATTCTCATTCTATAGTGCTCTGCTGTAGATATTATCCCTTTCTTTCTTTCACTTCCATAATCTATCAGGGGCTTGGTAGTGTTTCTAGTCTGTTTTGGACTGAAATGAGGGGGCATATACTGTGATAGTCTAGGGCTTGAACCTTCTTCCTCATTTTGGGGGTTTTCAATTCACACTTCATACTCAGCCTTGTTTTGGTTCACCTCTCCTATCTGGTTCCTAAACAAGGGGATTTCCTTCAAGGAACCTTTTACCATTGGGCTCATCTGATAAGGGATAATTTTCTCCACTACCGGATTAGGAGCTACATTCCTGGCTCTTGTTTCCACAACTTTGACTCTTGACTCTATTTTTTCCATGTTTAAACTGAAATGACCTGGCAATTTTTCTTCATTTTGAGCATAGCTTTTGGGGATTTTTTTCATAGTTGTGGATGGTCCCGATTTGGATCAGGATTCTAGGGTTTCAGGAAACTTGACACTGATGGTATCATCCTTACTATTTTCTTTTTCAAATTCTAGATTTTCTAGGATATCAAACATGTTCAAGCTGGGATCTTTATTACATACCTTATGATTTTTGCTTCCCTCATTATGTTGCTTTCCTTTCTCCTGGATTTTTTCTAGTTTTGTGTTGGCTTGGTCAGCCTGGTTATTCTTAAATTATCTGTATCCTTCCAAGTTAAGACGCAGTCCTTGAAACTTTGGGATCCCTCTCCCATTAGCTTTCACCAGGAAACATTTGCTCGTGGCTTCCTTGTTTGCAGTTATTGTCAGACATTGGGCTTGAAGGTGGCCCTGGGTTTTTCACATGCTACAAAAAGTCAACTTGTTCTCATACTCCATAGGCTGAATCCTTAGAAACTCTCCATATGCTAGTTCCACCTGAGAAGGTAGATCAGAATCCAAGTTTGCATTTACATAGATCATGGCATGCGTCAGTCTAGTCCTTACCCGAGTTGAATGGTCTATTGCCACGATCTCTCCTATTGTCTTTGATATGCCACTAAGCTAGTACTCATTAAAAAACTGGGCTGGGAGGTTTGGTAAGCAGACCCAAATGGGTGCTATATTAATGTTCTACTTCTCAGGGTTGAAATCCTCCCCCCACTTCCTCAGAAAGAGGCTACGCCTTCCTAGAAACTAGGGTCCTCCTGTCAATATGTGCTCTGCATCATCTTTGTTGTTGAGTCTTATCATAAAAAACCTCTTGACATGGCTATGATTTCTAAGATTCTTGAAGTTTTCCACTTTTTTGCGGTCCATGAGCGAATAGTCTCAATGTCCAGCCTTCCTCTCAAAAACTTGCCAACTAAGGATGATGCCTCCATATCCAAGAATCATTCCATAATATCCACTGGTGCGCTTAACCTATTATTGTTTGGTATTAGGGGCGGTAGTTCACTGACAGGCTCCTTCTTTTTCCCTTTCAGCATTTCCAAAAAGGTTGGGCCCTTGTTGCCAGCTCCCAAACCCCAATGGGACCCTTTGTCTGAGGGTTTATCTGGAGGATCTGTACCCTTAACCTTTTTGAACTGAGCTGATAGGGAATCCTTTTCCTTTCCAGCTACAGCATTCTGCCCTGCCTCTAGATCTTCTCCTTTCATTGGATCAAAATTCTTGCTTGCCATTTTTTCTCCTCCTCCGCTTCCTTTGCTTCCTCCACTGCTCCTCATCTCTCCCAATTGAGACAAATACATATATAATTTTTTCATCATGTTAACTTTATTTTAATATGTTATGGAGAATTCTTGGAAAGATGTTCAAGAACCGAGGATTTTGAATAAACAAGAATTTTCCATGTCTAAAACTTTTCACAGAGTAGACCTATAGCTTTGACCCACTAAGAAAATCACATACTGCATTGACTAGAATACCTTTTCTAAATAGTGATTGAAATTTGCTAAATGTGAAATTGTTGTTTGTATTTGCATTATTTTGGTTATTTGCATTCTTGTTGCTTGAATTTGTGAATCTGGAATTTACATGGAAATGGAAATCAAGATGCATTATTAATGGCTTTAAAGCTTTATGACAAGATTCCTTCAGAAATGGGAAATTTATGCAAAATATTAACATTTATTAACATTTTTGGGGATCTGTTCATAACTGATCATTTATTATTGCTTGTTTATTCATTGAAGGAATCATATTTCTATCATCCTCGAGTTCACTTTATCTGGTAAGCTTTTTTAGATAATTTGTTTGTAGACCTAGAAAAGGTCACCAAGGTTGAATAACAATATTTTTTTGCCTATATTTGGATGCTAAAAAAATGGATCTACCACTCAAATTACAAGTTGAAATATGGTGTTGATTTTAGATGTGTTATAACCTGAGCCTATCTATTTAGAGACATCAACTCTTGACTTGAAGATCCATACAATGCTTGTTGCTTGAATTTATGAATTTAGGATTTACATTGAAATGGAAATCCATATGCATTATTGCTAGCTTTAAAGCTTTATTACAAGCTTCCTTCAAAGATGGTAAATTTATGCAAAATATTACCACATATTAATAGTCTAGGGGATCTTTTCGTAACTGATCATATACTATTTCTTGTTTCTGCATTGAATGAAGCATCCTTCTATCATCCTCGGGTTCACTCTATCTGGAAAGATTTATTAGACATTTTTTGTAGACCTAGAAAAGATCACCAACCATACTTCGGTTATTGGAACATGGTTGAATGATAACTTAAAAAAAATGTAAACTATTAAGCCCTCCAATTGGTATTATTTAAGTTTATGTGATATATTTCTTACCATATAAAAAACCTATACAATATAAATTATCATGCACTTGGATGCATCTACGTTATTCAATTAGATGTCCTTATATCTGGAATCATATCTCAAGTCAATCATTTTAAAAAAGATATATATTTTATTCTACTAGAAATTTAGAAGTTGAAAAAATAAACAAACAATTTAATAGCTTCTAATTGAAATGCTTTGGACAAAGAGTTATTTTTTTTTTTTGAAAAATTTGAAAAAAGCTTGCATTAAAACAAATTACAGTTACAAGAGGGAGAAAGGGCATCCCAA
This sequence comes from Wollemia nobilis, assembly GCA_028583015.1. NCBI lineage: Eukaryota > Viridiplantae > Streptophyta > Pinopsida > Araucariales > Araucariaceae > Wollemia > Wollemia nobilis. The sequence continues at coordinate 50,222 of JAQPPZ010004745.1, read as the reverse complement.
CCAAGAGCAAAGAGACCAGAAGAAAAAAGGGCGCGAAAACGTGACAAGTCACGAAAACGCGACACGTCACGAAATCGCGACACCAAACCTAACAACCGTCGCGCCACGACAACCAGTCGCGGCATCGCGATAAAAAGCACTGAGGCCACAACACTCAAAAAATGTCACGAAATCGCGACAGCACAGCACCAAGGCACCCAAACGCCAAAAACGTCACGAAATCGCGATGAGAAAGCCAGAAGGCACCTGCTGCCCAAAATTGTCGCGAAATCGCGACGATTTCACCTTTAAACAGCAACTTTGAGAAAGTGTCGTGATATCGCGACGACTTTTCCTTGAAGCCCCAGTTGGCCGAAAGTGTAGCGAAATCGCGACAAGAATTCCAATGGGCGCCCCTTTCGCAAAAGTGTCACGAAATCGCTACATGTTCTCCCCCATGGTGCCCTTTTCTTAAACTAGTCACGAAATCGCGACGTTTATCCTTCATGCAGTTTATTCTCCAGAACTGTCGTGAAATCGCTACAAGTTTGCCCCTTTGCTTCACTTCCTTAAAAATGTCGCGAATTCGCGACAGGTTATCCTTTGAGAAGCTTTTCACAAAAAATGTCGCGATATCGCGACGATTTTTCCACTTAACGTAATTTTGCTCAAAACGTCACGAAATCGCTACAGGAATGCCCCTTTGCTTCCTTTCCTCAAAAAAGGCATGAAATCGCGACAAATTTTCCTTAGAGTAGCTTTTCACAAAAATTGTCATGATATCACGACGGTTTTTCCCCTTCACGCAATTTTTCTCAAAGCGTCGCGATATCGCGACACTTTTCCTCCAGCAGCAGAACCAACAAAAAAGGTCGCGACATCGCGACACCTTCTCATCAAAGACCGCGACGATGCAACAAGTCGCGAAATCGCTACAATTTTCCTCCCAAGGCCGCGGCAACAAAAAGGGTAGCGAAATCGCTATAGTTGTCCAGGATAGGTCACGATAGAGCAACATGTCACGAAATCATGACAGATTTCCAAACAAGGTCGCGACGGCGCAATATGTCGCGATATCGCGACAAAAACTAACCTTAGTCATTTTTGAGCTCATGGATGCAGGGATCGTTCCAGACCACTCCGAATCTCTTCATCTATCATAGGCATATCACTGTGTAGCTGAACACCTACCTCTTTCTCAGCACCCATCTTCGCAAGGAAGTCAGCTACCGTGTTCAAATTTCTACTCACATACACAGGGATAACATCATCTAACTCCCTCCACAACTCCTTGATTTGGGATATCAAAATCCGTAGTCTCCAGGCTTTTAAAGAGAAATTCCGCAAGCAATCTAGAGCGCCGATCAGGACTTGAGAATCTGATTCAAGAATTATCCTCCGATAACCCTGCTTAACAGCCCAGATAGACGCTGACTTAATGGCAAAGGCTTCGGATTCATTGTTCGTGGCTCTGCCCAATCCCTGCAATTCCTAGTAAAGAACCGCACTCGAGTGATCCCGACAAACAACACCAATTCCTACGCTGCTTGGGTTGCCTTTTGCAGCCCCATCAGTATTGATCTTGATCCAGCAAACAGGGGAAGGTTTCCAGCATGCTCTGCCTTGCCTCTCATGTCCCTCAACCCCCTCTTCAGGATGCCCAAGAGTAGCATCATTCTCTTCATCAACAAAAATAGCAACAGTTTTTGTGACTTTGCTCCAGATGACCTACCAAACGCCGTCAATCAAGGAGAAAGTGTTTCTAAAGATCCGGGCATTTCTCTCCAACCAAACTTGCCACCAAATGAAGAGAAAGCCTAACTGCCAGCCAGTTTGGAGAGCTATGGAATTGAACCTGCCCCTTTTCCATTTTTCCCAAATATTGGTACGATTGAAAACACCATTAGCCTGGAGTTTAAATTGAGAGAACCAACGTTCCCAAATCTGATGAGTAAAAGGGCACTCAAAAAACAAATGATCTGCAGTTTCCTCATGTTGGAGGCATAAAGCACATTGAGAAGGGCCATTGAAACCCCTACGTCTGATATTGTCAAAGGTGAGAAGACCATTATGCATAAGTTGCCAAGCAAAGAAATTCACTTTCGGCCAACCCTTTGAATGCCAAATCCTTCTCCAATGCTGAACCGAAAAAGAGTGTGGGGGAGGCTCAGGGAGGATCTCTTCATATCCAGCCTTAACTGAGTAGACCCCAAGGCTTCCATAGCCCCAGGATAATTCATCTTCCTCATCCTTCCCCGTGAGGAACCTTTTCGACAAGATTTTTTGCAGGATGGGCGCCAACTCCGGAGAGACAGTAATTGGCCACTCCTCGCCACCGCTTAAACTTTTAAATTTATACCCCCCCAATTGACTGTTAAGTAGATAATTATCAATATGGATCCAGACCTGGGCTTCTAAGGTGGTCATGATTGGTTGTAGCTCAGGGAACATGACAATAATGGGCGGATGTTGGTCCTAAGAGTCAGTCCAGAAATGAGCCTTGTCTCCTCTCCCCACTTTCCAGAATAATTGATCTTTGATAATCTGGGACACAAGCTTGAGAGTCTGCCACACTAAGGATCCAGTACCTTCCAAGGGAAAGCGACCCACCTCATTGGGAAGAACATGCCCCAAATATTTACTGGAAAGAATTCTGCTGAAGAGGGAGGTTGGCTGAGAAATCCACCTCCAATACAGTTTTCTAGCCAAAGCTCTGTTATTAAGCATAGAACTTCTCAATCCCAGCCCTCCTCTTTCCTTAGGCTGGGTAACTTTGTCCCACCCAACCAAGGCCCATTTTTTCTTCCCTTTTGCACCTTCCCATAAAAATCTTCTAGCCATTTTGTCCAGCTCTTTCCAGATGGTATGAGGGGCAGCCAGTATTGAGAATTTATAGATCAGCAAAGCCTGTATAACTGACTTCAAGAAGGTTAATCTACCCCCGTAGCTTAGCCATTTATGGGCCCAATGATTCATTCTGTCTTTGATGCCTGCTAACAGATTCTTCCAGATGTCAATTTTTAACTTTTTGAAATGAAGGGGAACGCCCAGGTAAACAATAGGAAGAGAAGTCCTTGTGAAGCCCAGGATCTCAATAACACGCTCCTGTAGCCGTTGGTCAAGATTGAAAAAGACCACTTTGGACTTCCTGTCATTTAGAACCTGATTTGAAGCCCTTAGGTATAAATTCAAAGTATCTCTGATTCCTCTAGCTTCCCGAAGAGTGGCCGCACCAACCAGCCAGTATCGTCCACAAATTGCAAGTGAGTCAGAGTTTCCTCCCCAACCTTGATACCAGAAAGCCAACCTTGTTGCCTTCTCCTCAGAAACAGTCTGCCCAAACCTTCAGCCAAGAGAAGGAAGAGATAGGGAGAACAAGGGTCTCCCTGGCGGAGACCACGTGTGGTGCCGAAAGGATGCGAGGGAAGGCCCTTGATGAGAACAGAAAAGAGGGAGAAGAAACACAACTCATAACCCAATCAATCCAAACCTGAGAAAAGCCAAAGGCAGCCATCATTTTCAACAGGAAGCACCACTCCACCCGGTCATAAGCCTTGGACATATCCAGTTTTATGAACATTCCTTTGTTGCCCGAAGTTTGCATTGAATGGATGGCCTCCTGGGCCAAAACCACCCCATCCAAGATTTGTCTTCCCTCAACAAATCCCCCTTGTTCGGGAGAAATGATGTTGTGAAGAAGGGGTTTAAGCCTCTCGACCATTATCTTAGTGATGATTTTGTAAATCACATTGCATAAAGCAATAGGCCTGAAATCAGAGATATGAGTCCCCGCTTCCCCTTTTGGAATTAAAGCTATGAAGGTGTGATTGATCGCCTAGAGCATTCTTCGATTGGATCTGGATTCCTCAGCAACAGCTAGAACATCCTCCCCCAAGGTGTCCCAGAAAGCCTGAAAAAATTCAATAGGAAATCCATCTGGACCAGGAGATTTTCCAGTACTCATACCAAAGACCACATTTCTCAGTTCATCCCTTTCAATGGGTCTAAGCAGGGCCCGATTGTCTTCTTCAGAGATAATAGAAGGAATAACATTAAGAATTTCGTTCTGAGCCTCAACATCTTGCTGCATACTTTCCTTAAAAAGTTTAGAAAAGTAATCGATAGCATGGGAATGCATGCCAGGAAGAGTATCGAAGACATTTCCATGTTCATATTTGAAAATTTCCATATTGTTCATCTGTCTCCTAGCACAAGCTGATCGATGAAAAAATTTGGTATTTCTGTCCCCCTCTAATAACCAAGTATTTCTAGCCCTCTATTTCCAGTATATCTCCTCTTGGTTGTCAATGTCCTCAACCGCTTTACGCAGTTCATCATCTTTAAATTTGAGTTGCTCAGTAATTGATCCTTCCCTAAAAATTTTCTGAACCTCCTCCCATCTAGCCACCAAGGGGGCCCTTTGGGACTGGAAATCCGACTTTTTTCCTTTCCTCCACTGTTTCAATTGAATTTTGACAAATTGAAGTTGTTTATGAAATTTGAACATTGCTGTCCCAAAAGGTGGACGACCTTCTATCCACCATTGAGTAATTTTCTGTCGAAGGTCCTCCTTTTGTAACCAAAAATTCTCAAATTTAAAAGTCCTATGGTGCTGCCCTCTCGAAGTCCCTCCCTCAAGCAAAATGGGAAAATGATCCGAAATAGGACCCTCCAAAATCTAGAACTTAAAATTCCATTTAAAAAAAGCCTCCTCCGAGACCAAAAAGCGATCTAACTTGACCTTCCTGCTATGTGGCTCCTTTCTCTTGTTTGTCCAAGTGAAAAAAACACTAGGGCCTTGAACGTCCACTAAATGAAAGGCCTGAACTTGGGCAATCAGTAGTCCGTCCCCTGGATCCAAAATAGGGGTGCCACCTTCCTGGTCACGAATAGATAATTTTGCATTAAAATCCCCTGCAATAATCCAGTCATAACACTCCCTGTAAGCTCTCATGTTGTGAACAATGTCCCATTGGAGCCTCTGGCCATCAAGGTCTTGGGCCCCATAAAAGTTGGTGATTAGGACCTGCTCAGAATTGAAGTTATTTCTGAAGAGAGAAGTAAGAACACCCCTGCAAGCTATATGTTCTAAAGCAGTCCAGACCAGAGGGTTCCAAAGGGTAACAATTCCACCTGAAGCCCCTTGGGCAGCCACAGCCATATGCCCAGCTCCCCGCCAGATTTTAGTAGCAGTTTTACTCATAATATCTAAAGACATTTTGGTCTCCTGAAGAAGCAAAAAGTCTGTTTTACGATTTTCTAAGATTCTTTGAACAGTAGATTGATGGGTTCTACTGTTTAAACCCCTAACATTCCAAGATTTAATAATCATTGGAAACCTTGAGAGCAGTAAGAATCAATGGTCCTCACCAATCCTCCATTGATTAACTTATCTCCTTGCGCTGTTAGTAGATCCTTATTGGATTTTCTTCCCGCTCCTTGAGAGTTATTGTTTCTAGATCTCTTCTCCACCTGGGTAATCCCTAAAGCAGGCCTTTCTCTATTTTTATCTGCATTTCCCATGGTGACATCTTTGATAGTCGGCTGTGCTGGGGAGTGTATAACCAATGCCCCTGGATTCTCTGACTACAGGTTCTCAGCTGGCACAGTCACCTGTTCTACTACAGGAGTGAAGGAAGGAGAAATAAGAGGTGGAGTGTTGTCATTCACACCATTCCCATCCACTCCTTCCATAGATTGGTCCTCCTGATCCACTAATGACTTAAAAATTTCATACCGATTGTTTGGCTTGAGCTGCACCTGCTCCTTGCCATTTTTATTTTTGTTTCTCTTTCGTTTCACCTGTTCAAAGCCATCCTGCTGAGCATCAGGACCTGGAGAATTGCTAGAAGGTTCATTGACCGGACTGGACTTACCCTCTCTAGGGCGGTTTGACATTCCGCTCGGAGCCTCCGTTTTTGTGCTCAAAATGTTTGGGCAGAACCTTGCCAAATGTCCATGCTTATGGCATACTCGACACCTGAAAGGTAGGGCCTCATAGTCTAGCTGTTGGATCTAGGGTACTCCTGCTAGCTCGAGTTCCACCTCAGCTGGTAGAGGCTGACTAATGTCCATCTCTACACATATTCTAGCAAAGACAACAGTATTTCCCTCTATGGTATCTTTGGAGACTCCCAAAAATCTTCCTAGGGAATTACCTATTAGTTCCAACACCTGCTCACCCCAAAACTCCATCGGGAGAGCGTACAGCCGAATCCAGACCGGGACAGCCATGGGTTCGATGCGGGGATCAAAACCCACTCTCCAGGGTTGGAAAAATAACCCTGCTGGTCCGTGGTTTCTCTTTTCTGATTCAAATGCTCTGTTTCTATCTGCTAAAGAAGAGAAACTTATGATGAAATACCCATTGCTTATAGGCCATAAAGAGTACTCACCGTGTGGCTCCCAGTTCTGGCGAACCCAGGTATGCAGAAAATTCAGTGTGGGCCGGATGCCCATGAATTTGCAGATCAAGTCGTGATTAGCTCGGTAGACGATTGTATCTTCGACCAGCATTGGTTCTATTACAATCTTAGTCCTGGAAGTGGATTGCGGGAGGCATCCATTAACGCGGTGAGCATTTGGGCCATTGCCAACATTCTTGAGTATCGTTTGAAAAGCATTCCGCTGAGCTCCATCAGTGGAAGGCGAGGGATTATCTTTCAACTTCTCTGCATATGAAGTCTTTCTCCCAGAGGGAGAAACTGGAGGAGACCCCATCGGGCCCTCCCGGGACCACGAATGAACCTTCAGATGAATTCAAAATCAACCCCCCAATGCCCCAGGCAAGATCTTCAGGCCAGAATCCCTCGAGCAACACCAGACACCGTCACAAAAATTTTCCCGCCAAATCTCCAGAGCCCCCCTCAAGCAATCATGTGATGTGCAATTCGACAAAGAGTTATTTTACTAATTGTATTTTTAATCAATAGATTGAATTTAAGTTTTACATCGGTTTATACCATATTGCAGGATTTAATATGAGAGATTACATTTGCACAAGTTTCATTTTTATTGCATATGTTATATGTAACTCTCCACACAATGCTTGCTCTATAACTCTCCAAGTAGATCTGAGTTTGACTAATAAATCTGGTTTCTTAGGGTTGATAAGTTATAATAACAACCCTTTTCTATCTATATCTGGATGCTAAAAAAAATGGATCTATCACTCAACTGTTCAAATTACAAGTTGAAATATGGTGTTGGTTTTAGATGTGTTATAACCTTAGCCTATATATTTAGACACAACAAGGCTTGACGTGAAGTTCAGGAGAGTAGAAACCTTCCCATCCATTTTTTGAAATGTGGTCATCGACACAAATTACAATTTCCAATTTTTCGATTCAACAACTATACACTAAACTAGTTTCAACTCTAGCAGCAACAACAACTATCCAACAGTAGTAAATTCAAACATATACTTTATTCTTAGAGTTTGATTTTAAGAAGGGGAGTGCAGGGGGTTTGGTTTTTAGAGTAATCAAGAAGCTATGTTATATATATCATACCTAGCTTACACATGCATTAAACATGTCATTACGTAGGTTAATCATTCATCAAAAATTATTTGATATTAAACATTGGATTATATAGTTCTCAATTCTCATTACAACTAATGAACTTACCAATTTTTCTCTATTTATAGGGGTCCCTTGCATGTCTATGCTATGTGAATTACATATACACTATTATTTAGTTTTTTCTTCCTTGAGCACTTGACATACTTATGTTTGTTGTATTTATAGGTTGTGTACTTTGTAGATTGGAAAATCTAATAGTGTTCACTCTAATAAGCTACAATCAAGACTTCTAAAGTCTATCGGTGTTGGGGGGCTTGTATATTATGGTTTGTGGAAAGACCAATCCATATAGGTGTTCCTCATGAATTTACATTATTGGTTTACTATTTATATTATAGAATTGAATCTTATTATACCAAATCCCTTTTTGCAACGTTCCTTAGAATTCTTCCCAATTTTTAGAAAAATATTTCTTAGACCAATTGCAAGCATGTGTTATATTCTAAATTTTTGAAGAACTAATGTCTATGTTCCATTTCATCAAAATTTCTCATTTCTCCATTTGTAAATTTATTTTTGGTTATATGATTTGATAATAAAACTGTCATCTTTGATGCATGCATTTAAATCATTTGTAGTATAATTATAAATGAAATTATTGTTTGGTCTAACTTCTAGTCCCTCCAACAAGGATCACCTCCTTTATATTTTGTTTTTAGGGTGGGACCATATGAGGGTGGTTTAAACCACCCTCTTAGGGCTAATAGGGTAGTTTAAAACCATATTTTTAGGGTCTAAGAGGGCAATTATAAACCATCATGTTAGGCCTAAGAGGTCTTAACCCTAAGAGGGTGGTTATATTTTTGTTAGGTTAGGTTAGGTTAGATTTTAGTTCCCTTTTTAGAAATTTTTCTTGTGTTTTTCTAGAATCACTACATGTGACCCCAACACGATTGTAGGTTCTAACCTTGATTTTGATTGGTTCATTGTAGTGATCAAAATTGTACCCAATATTGTGGGGCATGATTTCACAAAATCATGCCCTGTGAACTATGGGCATGCTTTTGATGAAAATGGAAGAAAGATAAAATCATACCTGAAACTAGAGGGGTATGATTTCACACAAAGAGAGAACAAAGGGAAGAACAAACAAGGAAGAAAAAACAAGGAAAAGAGAGAATAGGGGAAGCCAACTAGACTAGAAAACAAAAATTTATATTTTCAAGATTGATTGATTATTGTTAGGCATTTTGAACGAATTTAAACTTTTATTTTTATTTTTGGATGCAGCATGATGTAATAGAGAGTCACGAGTGGCGATCGAGCTCCTTGGAGGTGGAGATAGATGAACTCTCGCAGGTGGAGTGGGGTACCCTAGAGGTAGTGGGGCTACATCACTTAGTAGAGATACCTTGGGTGGAGGTAGACTAGATACTACTTACAGTGTTGGTGGAGAGATGGTATCCGGAATCATCGATATTCCAATTACCAACAGGGGAGATGATGGTCACACTAGAGGATGTATGGTGCATCTTGTGAATCCCCATTAGAGGGAGTGTATTTTGTAGAGTACAATAATAGAGACATGTGATACAAATATTATCTAGAGGTTATGCCCACTAGGTGCAAGAGAGCTTGATCCTAGTTTATGAGATAGTAGGGCACTATGGGTTCGATGCTTCGACGATTGTGCTTTGTGGGATAGTGGTAGGGTTGTCGGTATATCACATGAGTTGATGATACCTATCATGGGTATTGGTGAGGGTAGTGGTAGACATGCATTACCAAAGGTTTAGATTCATATGGGGTCCATATGTGTTGGTTTGATTGTACACGACATTGTACAATATCATGTACAAATGACATACAAGGATGGTCTATAGAACCTTGTTCCAAGTGTGGTGTTTGAAGCACATAGTAGTGTGAAGATCGTATGCACTTCTAGGGCCATTACCGAACCTAGAGTGGTCAACAACATATATATGGACCAAGTGCTATAAGTAAGTCCAAAGGACATATGTTGATATCCTACCACTAAGGAGGTAGGTGATAGATGAGATGTAGGAGCATAGGATTTTATGGCGACCATGGCATCTACACCTTAGGTGTATAGAGGATATAGAGGAGCTAGATAGGGTGGGGAGGATTGGGTGGGTCTCTACAAAAATGGGGACCTATATATTTTTAGGTTTGATCGATTCTAGCGATAGTTTGGTATCTTCTAGGAGATACTAAACTTAGGAGACTACTAGTATAGACGGGTATAGAGAGACCCATTAAGAGTTAGAGGGGATACTTATGTGGAGATATGGGAAGAGGGGGACCTAGATGATCCACTCTATATGGATATAGGGGTGGACAACATTCTGTGGCTCTTAGATATCAAATATGGTATAGGGATATTATGCCCCCAAGGATTTTCCCACTAGTGTTGGTGCAAAGGCACTAGATTATGGGTCGATGGATGTAGTTGGCACTACAATAGGCACTCAATGGTCCATAGAGTGGTAAGGGCAAGTCCATGGGACCTCATACATGATTTTGATTATAGATAGTGGTATAAACCACCACTACTACTAGGATTTGGGAGGTGAGAGCAATAGGAGTTACCATAAAAGCAGAAAAGCAGAGTGGGGACAGGTCTCTATATTAATAGTAAATGGTCCAAGCATAATCATGGGTTATGAGGACCTAGGGATATTAAAAGAGGTATTATAGGCTCAAATAGAAACCTTGCAGAGGGAGATGAAGCTACTCTAACAGGATAGGGCCAAGAGGATTGAGGTTCTATGGAGTGTTCTAGGTACAACATATACCAAGTAGGATATGACATGGGTGGAGGCAGATCACCTCAAGAGAGAGGTGATTTGGGTAGACTAGGAGCGACAATGAGCTCAGGTAGATGGGATGGTTGTGACCAGTAACCAATGGGGAAATGGGATCCACCTACTATAGGTGAAGTTTTAGAGGGTGGAAGAGAGGCTAGAGTTTGTCATGTAGAGGGTAACCTTCTACTAGATGATGCACTTTTAAGTAGTTCTAGTAGAGCATTGAATGCCACCACATTCATCCCTTTAGACACTAAACTAGTCTCAATAAAGATCACGAATGATATCATGGTCCATGAACATACCCCCATTGGGACCACCTCTAATGGTTAAAGTAGAGGATATTGTCTCCCAAAGCTAGGGGTAGGATCAAGATGATAAGCAAATTTTGAGTGTGGTATGCATCTCTAGGGATGGTTGAGTATGCCAGGTTTGGACTATGGTACACCAACTTGACAAACCTATGTACCTCCCTACTTTGATCTTGAGTAATATCATATTACTTTTATGAAATGTGTGTGTTATGTGTTGATGTTTTTATGTATTTAATGTTTGATTATGCATGAATGAATGCAACATGATCTTACTATAAAATGAACAAACCTAAAATACAAACATATGAATGCAATAAAGCGAATGGATGATGTGAAATGCATGAATGGAAGAAAATAAAGAAGAGAGAAAATTAAGGAAAAATACTTCCCTAGCTAAAATCATGCCCCATAGATATGGATCATGATATCAACATAGAGTGAAATTATGACCCGTATGGACGAGGTATGATTTCAGAAAAAGAAGAAAATAAGAAGAAAACAAAGAAGAAGAAGAAGAAAAGGTAGAAGAAAAAGGTCAACAATGAATAAGGGGTATTGAAATATGGTGTTTGAGTCAGTGTAGATCGTACCCAAATCAGTGTGACCAAACAACATAGATCAAGTGAAAAGAAAAGAGTGGAGCGAAATCCTATAGGGATGTATGCTCACAAGAGATGGTCAAGCATGGAGCAGTATCTTCTATAGGTGTAGTGCTCACTAAGATGGCCTAAAAGAAAGAGATACCTGCTAGGATGTATGCTCTCAAATGACCAAGATGGAGGCTACCCATTGCATTTGGCCATGAAGATATCCCATATGGGGTGAAGAATTGAGTGAAAGATGTTCCAAAATGAGTACTACCTGATAGGGGTATGGTGTGTGCAAGAAGATGTATGGACAAAGAAAATGGAGCAAAAAAAGAGGTGAGTGTGTGCATCCATCTTAAAGTTTCAATGGTTAATCAATGTGTGTAATATAGTCAGTGTCCATGTGAACATCATTTATGATATTTATGTGGTATCTAGCCTATCCCACAAGGACTACTTAGCTAGGAAAAAAGTGTGATAGCAAAGAATATGTAGATAGAATAAGAATGCATATCCTTGTCTTGATGAAAGGAAGAAAGGAAAACATGCAAAGGACAAGGATATATAGAAGAAGCATTATATACCTTGACTTGAAGAGATAGAAGCAATAAAAAAATTCAAGTTCAAGGGATACAAAAGAAGAAGAAAGAAGAGAAAAATTGGGATGGGTGAATGTAATGCTGAGAAAGCACAAAAATGGGCCCTATCTTGGGGATTCTCTAGGCATTAGATTCCTAGTATGAGTGCAATACATGTGAACTACAACGTAACTGGGAATCAACACTTGCCATTGTTGTGAATTCCCCAAGAATATATATGATCAAGAAATCATGCAAGTATGAACAAGCAACAATGCATTTGTATGACAAGAAAAATGCAAGATGAAACAAAATTTTAGGCAAAACATATAAATATGATAAGCAGTGATGCAATATGAATCAAGCAAACCGGATAAAATATATGAATTAAACTAGATGAAAATACAAAGTGCATGCATAGTATTATTATTATTATTTTTTAATTAATGTTTTAAGTCCTTGAAGTCAACACAAATTCTTATTATACCACCTATTTTAACAAAAATGATGGTATTACAAGGAATTGAACCATCAAAGAAAGAGCTATGATGTAGGATACTTTAAAGACTCTTATCACAAAGAGGATCATCCACAACATGTTATCTAGGAGTCGTTGCACAAAAATCATGGCAAACTCATATTGTGCCATCCTTTTTGATGAAAGAGGGAGAGATTCTAAACTTTGCAAGATCTCTATGAGATAGAGGAACAGGGTACTCTTGAGAACAAGAAGACTTGATATGCAAATCGTAAGGGACAAATCCATCCAAAAAATATGTTATTCCAGATGATATCCTCATGATTCATATTATAAGGGGTATCCCCTTTATCATACTCCTTTGGGATCACATCCAGCTCAATATGCACCAAAGTTACCATATTGTAAAACAAGATATCATAGAGATAAGGGGAACCCTCATCCTCATAACTCCACTCCAAACCCTGATGATCTATATATTTGACATAAATAATAAGATAATCATCATTATCAAATGGAAAAGGTTGGTTTTTATTGGGTATGTAACCTATGCCACATCTCTTAGGCCAAATCTCAACATATAATGTCTCTTGAATACCTCTATGTTGGGGATCCAAGCATTTACCTATATATCCCATACTAGATAGGATATATTTGCGGAGTAGGTAATCATTGTATAAGTAACAATGGGTAAAATAATGCTCTATATGACAGATATTGCTACCATATATATATTTTTTTAAAGGCTATACTTGTGAATATAAAGGTACACGTGCCAATGTGTACAACTTCACCCTTCTTAAGAGGTAAACCCATAGTCCTTGGTGAAGGTGCTTATAAATATCTAGAAGTGACTCTTGAAGAAACAAATTAACTTGACCCCATGATGGAACTTTGTTTATTGGTTCCTCACTCACCTTAAGATTCTCAAGTTGTTTAGGTATGTGAGACGAGGAAACTGATGGAAATAAATTGATACTAGATTGAGCTTGCTCAACCATCAAACAATATTCAAATGGATGAGTGTCACCCAAAATAGTGACAAGTATATTATTATCTTAGGAGCTTCAATAGAACTTACAACATTAACCACAACACTAGGAGAAATATCTGAAGGAATATAATATTGTCTTAGGAGCTCCAAAAGGGCTTCCCTATGAATAGAAGTTTGTAAAATCTCTAATAGGGAGATCTTATTTGGGGTACTAGATAATTTTTGGATGTCAAAGGAGACTTTAGGTTGTGGCTTCAACACTAAAGGTGTGTTTTCTACACTTGTGCTCCTTCTTTGTGTATTCTTAAAAACTAAGGGATGTTTCGAAGGTGGGTTGGATGAGGGTCTTGTTTCCTACTGAGATCATTGAGTCGGTTGAATTTGTGATTGTTGCATTGTGATTGTTGTTATCATACCAATCATATTATCATATGGAGGGGGCACATTGTGATATAAAACTTTATTAGCTACTTGTTATCCATGCTTAGGTAGGGTATCTTGGAATATCTCCATGTCTTGATTTGTTGTGGGTACTTGTGTAAGAGGTTGGTTTTTTGTCATAGAATTAGGTGGAGAACCTTATATACCAAGATGAACAACATCAATGAGTTCTTGAACCACATGTTTCAATCTCTTACAATAGTTTATCAAGTGCCCCTCTACCTTATGGTACTCATAGTATTGACCAACATTGTACCAATTACTTGTGGTATCCAGTTGCTTTATGGGAGGTAACTCAATCATGTTGCATTCCAGAAGCTACTTTAGGACCACCGTCATAGGTATATTGAGTCTTCTAAAATTAATTTGTGGGGGTTTTTGGGATTGGTTAAGAACCATATTTTATAGGGTGTTAACAACACTATTAATATATATACTATCTATTTACCCATCACCAACCACATGCTTGTTATTATATTGTGTTTTAGTGGTCCTATCTTTTTTTAATTTAAGTTGACCTCTTCTGATAAGGGTTTGCTTTACCCTTCTTGCTATATCTATTGCTTGGTCAAAAGATGTGATAGTTATTGTTTCCAATGCATAAGATATCTGTTCTTGTAAATTCCCAATGAATATCTCAAGCATATCTCAAGGAGGTAAGATCTATTTCAAGCATCCAACTAGAATCCTCCAATGAGATGAAAACTCTAAAAAGCTTTCATATTTACCTTGTTTTAACATATAGACAACTTTCATAATCACATTCTTTTCGACATAAGCTGCAAACTGTTGAAAAAACAATTCAGTTGTCTCTTCACAATTCCTCAAAGAATGATTGGGCAACTAATAATACCACTCTAATGCCATGCCACCAAGAATTTTAGAGAACATCTTAAGTAACAAATTATCATCATATATAATATCATTACATGTTGTCCTAAATATCCTTAAGTATTCAATTGCATCTTTTGTTCCCTTATAGATAGACAAAATCAACATTAAGAAATGCTTAGGTTGGGGCCTAGAGGCAATAATAGGGTCTAAGGGCTGATTACACATTTCTTTATAGTTTTAGGTGAAACTAGGAGGTTGAACCATATCCACGCTGGAAACTAATTATTTCACCACATTAGTTAAACTTTGCATCTCCATATTATTGTTGTTCAATACCCTTGGGTTCCCTAAGGGAGGGGTATAGATAGGTTTTTAAAAGGAACTTGATCCATGTTGGAGGTATTGACACTATTATGGTATGGATTGTGATATGGGGTATTTTTTTGTGGAGGATAACTAACATTTGGTAGAACATAAGTATGCATGTTGAGATGAGTAGAATGAGGAGGAATAACATGACCCTCCCTGGAGGAGTTTTAGTACAAAGAAACGATGTATTAATCTATGATGCCTTAATACCTAAGTTGGGAAATTGAACCAACTATGTAATATTTAGTTGATTTAAAGGCATGATACTACTAACATATTGCCAAGATGTGCAGGATCACGTACACTCATAGGTGGAAGAAGCATAATCTTCCATCAAAAGCGAGGGTACTTGAGGTTGGGGAAATGATTATTAAGGCAACTCGAGGGTAACATTGATGGATACCTTCATATAGGTATGTATTCAGTTATTTTCTTGATAGCCTAATAGCTATCATAAATTCTCAAGGCTGAGACAAGTGACTAGGTTGATGGAAATATTCTCTCTTTGTCACTGTGAGCCCCAGATTGATAGCCTAGTAGCTATCATAAATTCTCAAGGTTGAGACAGGTGACTAGGTTGATGGAAAAATTTCCTCTTTGTTTGTTGCATATGTTTGATTGTCTTTTACTTCATCACTTGCTGCACCATTGGTTTGGGAAACACGCATAAGCTGATTGTCTTGAAAATCCTTGTGATGCTTGACTATGATTGGTATGATGTTATACTTAAAAAAAGAATCCTTTTGAGTTTTGAGAAATTATATAGCAAGTCTTTATTCTAAAAAAAAATGATTAAGGAATTTCATTTTTAAATAAAATTTTATTTTTAAATGTTAAAAGAATAACATTTTTAAATAAAAGTTAGTTTATTTTTAAATGTTAAAATAATTGCAATTAAAAAATAAATAAAAGTTAGTTTATTTTTTAATGTTAAAAGAATTACATTTAAAAAAAAATAATATTTTAGTTTATTTTTAAATGTTAAAAGAATTATATTTTAAAATAAAAGTTTGTTTTTTAAATGTCAAAAGAATTACATTTTTTTAGCTATTTCTAAAAGCTTTTTTTTTTTTTTTTTACATGGTGGAATCGGTAGCCGCCATGAATCCGAGCAGGTTGTCCAACTTTTATGGCCACCATAGTATTATGTGTTGTCTACCCCAGAAGCCGCCACATAGATCTTCGCACAATCCGCCCCTATAACCGCCATGCCACAATCATTTTAAACCTTTTACGTCGTTGAAAGCACCAGGAAAGGGATAAGCGTTCAGTCCGACGAGGACCGAGATTTGAACCTTGGACCCCCGCCCCCCTTATGGGTTTTGGATGAACCAATTGGTCTACATCTCGAACCTTCTATTTCTAAATGTTAAAAGGGAATTCATTTTATAAGTTTATAGATAACTTATATAAAAAAAATAGAATCCCATTCATAAATATAATAAACCCTTTTTATTATAAGTCAATGGAGTTCTTAATGAAGTATGGGGTTTCTAGAACATGATAGATCATGCACTCATGGAGGATCCTGACACTCTCTGCCAACAAAAATAAAGGAGAGCCTTTTTAGGTTAAATATGGGAAGATAATATTTTTAAAATGGAAAATATCCCATCTACCTCCAAGGAGTCATGAAGAATTGATGGTAGTAGATAAAATTTTAAAGAGATAAGACAAGAGATCAAAGATAGAGAAGGAGTTGATCATTCTGGGAGAAGAAGAAAAAAACAATGGATGCTGGGAGAAGAGAAGAAATGAGAACTATTGGATTAAGAAATAGAGACATCAACGCTCATTGGGAAAACAATAGCATTTTAGGTTGGTTAATGGATTAAGTCCTTTGCTTATGTACGCTTGTTGGAATTATTAAGAGCTATGCTCAATGTTTGGGTTTAATATAGTTAATATCGATTATACCTCCTTGTGGTATTGGTTTACCTAGATGGCAGTAGCTTGTGTTTAGAGTAGAATCTTTGTAAAGCCACAATGGAGTTGTGTTGCTCCTTTTTATCTATCTGAATTGTAGCTACATGAGTAGTGCATGTGTCTCCCTACCATGCCAAGAGCATAAGCATTGGATTGATTTATTTGACCTCACTATGGATGTCAAACCTGATTTGAGCACCTCGAGTAAGGGGACCTCCTCCTTGATAACAATTTTAACCATTGTCATCTATGCATGAGTTGTTTGACAAGCCCTCCTTGGTGTAGACTTAGTGGTTATTGGCCAATGGCTTAAACTAGGCTAGTACCCGATGTTTGAGTATTCTTATCTTCCCTATCCATGACATTGTTCATGGGGGGATCGAGCATAGTTATTCACTAGCGATCAATTGGTAGAAAACCTTGTGCTATCCCTTGTCAACCACTATGTGGCCAATCAAACCTAGTTGGGAATTTTTATATCTCCCTTGTGTCATTTGGTTGCCATGTGTAGCGTAGTCATTAGGACCATCACTACGTTTCCAACTTCAGGGTGTAGCTGAGTGTTACCTTTAACCCTAGAGAAGGGGCTCGACAAATCTTGAGTTATGAGTCGTATAGGGTAGATGCTATAACTGTGCAACCGCGTATTCGTGGAAACCCTTAATGCATTGTTTTATATATATATTTTTTTAAGTTTACTAAATTTTGTAGAGGAAACTTAATTTAGGTAAAATATATAACTTTATCATGTTTTTATTTATTAATCGAGATGATTATGATTTATTTTTATTAATTAAATATATGGAGCTTTAATTAATGAAAGTAATATGGTTTTGATTTATTTTTATTAATTAAAGATATGGGGATTTAATTAGTGAAAGTAATACGGTTTTTAATTATTTTTATTAATTATAGATATGGGGCTTTAATTAATGAAAGTAAGATGGTTTTGATTTATTTTTATTAATTAAAGATATGGGGATTTAATTAGTGAAAGTAATATGGTTTTGATTTATTTTTATTAATTAAAGACATGGGGCTTTAATTAGTGAAAGTAAGATAGTTTTCGCTTATTTTTATTAATTAAACATTTTGGGTTTTAATTAGTGAAAGTAAAGAACCTAACTATTTATGAATTGAAGTGAGTAACTTTGATTGTGAAAGTAAGTGAAATGGTTTGTTTTTATGAATTAAAGTAGGGTAACTTTTATTTCCACCTTATTAAAATATTAATGGTACTTGACCTTAATTGTTTTAATAAAATTTATAAAAAATATATCAAAACAAAACCTGTGAAACTAGCGGTTTATTTGAATAACTCTCTATGGCTAAGGAGAGGTGAAATTAAAAATGGTGATTTTTATGATATAAACTATGCAGTAAATGGTTAGATACTTTGATTGAATTTGTATAGTTGCAATTTGACAATAAATTAAGTAAATGCATTTAGAAGCATTTCTATCATGGAACCATGAGTTCCCTTATCCCCTACTATCCTCAAATGATCAAGGAAAAGTCAAGAAGGACCAAGGAGGCAGTTGGAACCAATGCATTGATTTGACTCTACTTATAATGATTTACTTATGCTCAAATATATTAACTATGTGGGAGATTTCCCTAATGAAATTGATGTAATATATTATTCTTTAAGAGTATGAAGGATTTACCATACTTTCTTATATGTAATAAATATTAATTGATGGAAGATGCGCATTTAATTACTGCTTTATTATCTATGTTTTGTATTGGTTTCTTTTCAAATAAATATTTATTACTTTTGAGTGTTGCCTTCCCCTTAGTATTTCATATGCTATAATTTATATTTTGTTAGATTTAGGATCTTATCTATTATTTTTTTTCTTGTTAAACATTAGAAACTTAATTAACAAGTTCTAGGGTGAACTTAGAGGTGACCCAAGGGATTGAGACCCCTTAGGGTGAATGTAGTAGACCTAAGGGATTAATATTCCTTAGATAGAATGATAATTGAGTTTAGGAAATACTACACCTAATTTAAGATAACTCATCATGAATATGATATGAATAGCTTAACTTGTGATACATGTAGCATACCTACACAAATTGATTTGTTTATGGTATGGTGATGGGCATATACCTTTGATTGATTGAAGATGATAAGTTTATCTCATCAATAATGATGAGATGGTTAAGCTTATTTTTAGCAAAATATTATATGCTTACATAGATGGACTTGTGTTAGGGTATCTAGTGAGGTGTAGCTCTTCGAGTAAATTAGAGAATTTAAACAACATATCAGTTAGGAGCTATAGGGATTTGTGAATCCATTTCCTTATTAAAAAAAGAATCTTTCTATATTTTTTCTTGTAGGTGAATTCTTGGATCATTATATTTGGTATCAAAGCTCTAGGTACGAGGGTATAGAGCTTCTTGTGTACTAAAGGGATTTGTATGTCTCCAATGAAGGTTTACTTAAAGTATAAGCTAAAGTTGAGATGACCTAGAACACCATATTTTCTAGAATCTAATGGGAACTAATCCCAAGAGTGAATAATTTTTGTGATACCTTATTATAGTATTTGGTATTATTCATACATCGTAACCTTAGAATACTACCCTAGTTGGATTATTGATTCTTTTAGCAAGATAACTTTGTATTCTGGCTTGAATTAGAGATACATTTTAAGGTGAAACTGTAACCTAATAATTTCTTGGTTGCAACTAGATCAAACATGCCATTTAAGTCTAGAAGAGAGAGGTCTACACAGACAAACTTAACAAAATAATATCAAATAAGAGATCCAAGATGAGGATTCAGGGAATTCCAATAGAGAGGTGGAAGACCTCACTACTATGGTTGCTACTATGTAGGATCAGATGAGATAAGTGTTGGAAACCATTGAGAATAAGAACTCAGAAGCTAGAAGCTCAGAGATTGGCAAAGCTGATGGGCTAACTACATAGTATTTGCAAGCTAGAACCCTTCTAGAAAAATAAATAGCTAGGGATCTAAAAAACATTTGTATCTCCAAGTTTGATGGAGAAGGTAAAGGCGATGCAACTAAAGCATGACTGAGAGAATTATAGGTTTACTTCAAGTTAAAATGTTATTCCCTAGAAACCTAAATGGTTTGGACCACGATCAACCTAGAAGGAGCTGCTCTATATTGGTGGGAAAACCACTATGAGAAGACTAAGATTGAACATGTTGAAATTCCATGGAAAGAATTCATAGTTATCTTCAATAAAATGTTCTTAATAGAACATTTCTATGTGTTGAATTGAGGAGTTTGCTAGCCTACGATAAGGGATAAAAATAGTAGAAGTATACTATAAGAAGTTGGTTAGGTTACTCAAGTATGTACCTACCTATTATGAGAAGATGAGGGTTCACAAGTTTATCCATGGATTAGAATCTAGAGTAAAGCATGATGTAAATATGCATGAGCCTAAATAATTGCAAAATGCATATGACTTGGAAAATAAGGTAAATTTGCACTTATAATTTAACTATGCCACCTTATCTGAGCAATATCAATAAGCACTGAGGAAGAGGAATAGTCAAGGATTCTTGAAATGGGAAGAAGAAGAGGATCGAAAGACCAAGAATCCCTAGAATTTTCCAAAATCTAAAATAGGAAATAACAAAAATCAAAAGTTCAAGAAAATTTTCAAAATAAGAACCACACACCCAATAATGCTAAATTTTAATCACAAAAGTTGCAAACCTCAGCCCTAGTGAGTAAGTCCATAAAGCTTTGATCAATTTCCAAGATAGATAGATCGAGTATTCAGAGAAAGGCAAGCGAAGACTAAGGATACATAGCAAAGAGGAGGCATTCAAACCCTAGATAT
Source organism: Wollemia nobilis (assembly GCA_028583015.1). Lineage (NCBI taxonomy): Eukaryota > Viridiplantae > Streptophyta > Pinopsida > Araucariales > Araucariaceae > Wollemia > Wollemia nobilis. Next base: position 29,537 of record JAQPPZ010004745.1, on the reverse strand, counting down.
TGTTGGCTATGCAACTTAATAAGGACCTCAATAAAGGAGGTATAGTGTATGTCATAAAACTTAATGAAGTTGGAGATGATCAAAAGAGAGTGGTGCTAGGAAAACTTCCAAATTTACAAGATTTTAAGGTTTCCAGAGGATCTACCTGGACTCCCTCCTATGCGGGAATTTGATTTCAAAATTGATCTTATACCAGGAGCAAAACCTATTCATAGATCTCCATATAGGATGAATCCTATTGAGATGCAAGAACTAAAGGTTCAATTATAAGGGCTATTAGAAAACAGATTGATAAAACCAAGTGTGTCACCTTGGAGTGCACCAGTTTTATTTGTGAAAAAAATGATGGTTCACCAAGATTATGTATTGATTACAGAATACTAAATAAGGATACAATCAAGAACCAATATCTCCCACCAAGATTTACCTAAGATCAAGGTATCATCAGTTAAGAATACGTGAGGAGGAAACTAAAAAAATGATATTTAAGACTAGGTAAAAATATTATGAATTTATTGTTCTACCCTTTGGATTGACTAATACCCTATATCCATTCATGAATATAATGAATAGTGTGTTTAGAAGATACCTGGACCAGTTTTTCCTTGTATTCCTAGATGATATTTTAATATACTCACGAAACAAATAAGAGAATTATAAACATCTCAAGATCGTGTTAGAATTGTTGAGGGAAAATCAACTCTATGGGAATCTAGCTAAAAGGGATTTCTATGTTTCAAAGGTATGATATCTTGGACATATTATATGAGCAGAAGGAATTGCTATGGACCTAGAGAAAATTGAGGTTATTCTGAAATAGTCACCTCCTACTAATGTGACTAAAATGCAGAGTTTCATGGGGTTAACAGGATATTATAGAAATTACATAAAGGATTACTCCAAGATTTTTGTGGCAATAACTAACCTTCAGAAGAAGGGAAAGGAATTCAAATGTTTGGATACAAAGCTACATTTGCATTGCTGAAACATAAACTCACTACTGCACGAATACTAAAGATTCCTGACCCTCAAAGGGACTTTTTAGTATGCATTGATGCATCACTTGAAGGGTTAGGAGGAGTACTCTCAAGAAGTGTTAGTAGTTGCATATAATTCAAGGAAGCTCAAGGAGGATGAAGTTAATTATGCTAAAAATAATTTGGAGCTAATTGTAGTGGTGCATGCTCTAAAGGCCTAGCACCACTACTTAGTGGGAAGGCCCTTTGAATTAAAGAATGACCATACAATTTTGAGGTATATATTTACCCAACCAATACTCAATGTGATATAGAGAAGATGGGTCGAGTTCCTTTCTGAGTATAACTTTAAAATTGAGTACATAAAGGGAAAAAGAATATGGTTTTTGATGCCTTGAGTAGAAGGAAACATAGAGCAACCATAACTAGAAGTCACATGGATATGATGGATCGGGTGATACTAGAGGAATCTCAGAGACCTTAAGGGTAATAAGGAATTTGGCATGAAGGATGAAATTTTATGTTACAAAGGTAGATTCATCATACCAAAAATGGGTGATTTAAGAAAACTGATAATGCAGGAGGTCTATAGATCTCCTTATTTTGCTCATATTGGAGGAGCCAAAATATGGAAAAATATAAAAATAACCTTATTTTGGGTAGGAATGAAGAGGGATATCACCAATTTTATTGTTAGATGCCTCGAATTTTAGAAATTTAAGGCATAACACATGCATATTGCAGTAAAATTATATTTGCATGATATACCTGCGCAAAAATGGTAGGTTATATCTATGGATTTCATAGTAGGGTTGTCCAAGACCAGGTATCAACATGATGTAATATTTGTGATAGTTAATAGATTGAGTAAAGTTGTAAATTTCATACCAAGAAACATCAAGGATGATGCTCAAGTAGTGGCTAATAGATTTTCTAGAGAGGTATTTTGATTGCATGGATTTCCTGAGGTGATCATTTTAGATAGGGATTTCAAATTCACTTCTAAATTTTTGAAGTCCCTACATCGTGCAGTAGGCACAAAACTGAACTTGAACTCAATGTACCACCCTAAAATAGATGGTCAAACTAAATGGGTAAACCAAGTACTAGAAGATATGCTTTGTATGTATTGCATGGATTACAAGTCTCATTGAAAAGACTACTTGCACCTTGTAGAATTTACCTACAACAATGAACATCACTCCTCTATGGGAATGGCATCTTTCAAGGCCTTGTATGGACAAAAGTGTAGAATGCCATTGTCTTGGGACAACCTAGAAACTCAAGTTGTGACTGGGCTAGATATGTCAGAGAAATAGAAGATCATTTAAAGGTAATCATGCAATGACTTAAATAAGCTACTGATAGGTAAAAAAGTTATGTTGATCTAAAAAGGAATCTAAGAGAGTACTTAGGTGGAGATAAAGTATTTTTAAGGGTTAAACCAATGAAGAGTGCTATAAAATCCATGAAGTTGGATCCTCAGTTTGTAGGTCCCTTTGAGATCACTAAAAAGATCAGTTTTACTGCATACCAACTTACCTTACCACATAACCAGTAAAAAATCCATGATACCTTCCACATATCCTTAGGAAATATGTTGAACCTAAACATGTATGGTATGTTTCTAAATTATAGATGGTGAATATAGAGGCTTTTGAAGTGATGCTGATAAATATCCTTGAGTTTCATTCCAAGTCTATGAAGAATCAAACTCTTGAGCAATGTAAGGTCTAGTGGTACTGGTTTTTTGAAGGAAATACCACTTGGAAAAAGTGGATGATATGCATTCCATTTTTGTTTGAAAATATATAATGTAATAACTTTATTTTGTAAAAAATTGGAAATACTAAATGGTGTTTAGTCCAAGGGGGTAGGATGTCATGATCCTCCCTAAGAGATTTTTTAGCACAAAAACAATGTATTAGTCTATGATGCTTTAATACGTAAGTTGAGCAATTGAACCAACTATTCAATATTTAGTTGATTTAAAAAGTATGATATTGCTGTCATATTGCCAATATGTGTAGGTTTAGGTACACTCGTAGGTGAAAGAAGCAAAATCCTCCACCAGAAGTGAGGGTACTTGAGATTATGGAAGTGGCGATTAAGGTAACTCAACGGTAACATTGATGGATACCTTCATATAGGCATGCATTCGATTAGGGATAATCATCAAAAGACTAGCCACCTTGAGCCCCAGATTGATAGCCTAGTAGCTATCATAAATTCTCAAGACTGATACATGTGACTAGGTTGATGGAAAGATTCCCTCTTTGTCTATTGCATATGTGTGATTGTCTTTTACTTCATCACTTGTTGCATCATTGGTTTGGGAAATGTGCATAAGCTGATTATCTTGAAACTCCTTGTGATGCTTGACTATGATTGGTATGATGTTATACTCAAAAAAGGAATCCTTGGGTATTTTGAGAACTTATATAGCATGTCTTTATTATAAAAAAATGATTAAGGAATTTCGTTTTTAAATAAAATTTAGTTTATTTTTAAATGTTAAAAGAATTACATTTAAAAAATAATAATAGTTAGTTTATTTTTAAATGTTAAAAGAATTACATTTTTAAATAAAAGTTAGTAAGTTTTTTTTTAAATGTTTAAAGAATTACATTTTTTAGCTATTTATAAATGTTAAAAGGGAATTCATTTTATAAGTTTATAGATAACTTATATATAAAAAAAGAGAATTTCATTCGAAAATATAATAAACCTTTTTTAATATAAGTCAATGGAGTTCTTAATAAAGCATGGGGCTTCTAGAACGCGATAGATCACACATTCATGGAGGCTCCTGCCACTCACTACTGACCAAAGGATAGGAGAGCCATTTTAGGTTAAATGTGGGAAGATAATATTTTAAAAAAGGAAAATATCCCTTATACCTCTAGAGAGTAAACAAGAATTGATGGTGGTAGATAGACTTTTGAAGGGATAATACAAGAGATCAAATATAGAGAAGGGGTTTATCATTATGGGAGAAGGAAAAAACTACGGATGTTGGGAGAAGAGAAGAAAGAAGAACTATTGGATTAAGAACTAGAGACCTTGATGTTCATTGGAAAATTAATAGAATTTCATGTTGGTTAATGTATTAACTCCCTTTATTATGTATGATCATTGAAATTATTAAGAGTTATGCTCAATGTTTGGGTTTAATATTGTTAATACCAGTTATACCTCCCTGTAGCGTCGATTTACCTGGATGGCAATAGCTTGTGTTTAGAGTAGAACCTTTGTAATGGCTCAGTGGAGCTATGTTGCTCCCTTTTCTGTATCCAAATCATGGCTATGTGAGTAGTGCCTATGTCTCCCTATCATGCTAAGAGTGTAACCTTGGATTGCTATCTTTGACCTCAAAGTGGACATGAAACTAGATCTGTGCACCTCAAATGAGGGGACCTCCTCCTCGACGGTGGTTTTAACCTTTGTCACCTGCACATGAGTTGTTAGACCAAACCTCCTTGGTGTAGGTTTAATGCTTGTTGGCTAGTGGCTTAAACCAGGCCAGTACCCAATATTTGAGTATTCTTACCTTCCCTATCTACGATGTCATTCCTGTGGGGCATCAAGTGTAGTTATTCGTTGGTGGTCAATTAGTAGAAAACCTTATGCTATCCTTTATCAACCACTATGTGTCCAGCCAAACTTAGTTGTAGATTTTTGTAGCTCCCTTATGCTGTTTCGATGACACATGTAGCTCATTGATAAGTCCCCTATGTCATAGAACCAACATTGTGTTTCCATATTCAAGGTGTAGTTGAGTGTTACCTTTAGACCTGGATAAGGGGCTTGACAAACCTTGAGTTGTGAGTCGTATAGGGTAGATGCTATAGGTGTGCAACCGCATATTCCTGGAAATCCTTGTTGCATTGTTTTATATAAAGAACTTTTAAATTTTACTAAATTAAGTAGAGGAAAATTAATTTAGGGAAAATAGAGAACTTTATAATATTTTCATAAATTCAGTAGAGGAAACTTAATTTAGGTAAAATAGAGAACTTTATAATATTTTCATAAATTAAGAAGAGAAAACTTAATCTAGGGGAAAATAGAAAACTTTATAATATTTTCATAAATTAAGTAGAGGAAACTTAATTTAGGGAAAATAGAGAACTTTATAATATTTTTATAAATTAAGTAGAAGAAACTTAATTTAGGGAAAATACAAAACTTTATAATGTTTTTATTTATTAATCGAGATGATTATGACTTATTTTTATTAAATAAAGATATGGGGCTTTAATTAATGAAAGTAATATGGTTTGATTTATTTTATTAATTAAATATATGGGGCTTTAATTAGTGAACGTAAGATGGTTTTGATTTATTTTTATTAGTTAAAGATATGGGGCTTTAATTAGTGAAAGTAATATGGTTTTGATTTATTTTTATTAATTAAAGATACTAAGCTTTAATTAGTGAAAGTAAGATAGTTTTAATTTATTTTTATTAATTAAAGATATAGGGCATTAACTAGTGAAAGTAAGATGGTTTTGATTTATTTTTATTAGTTAAAGATACAGGGCTTTAATTAGTGAAAGTAAAATGGTTTTGATTTATTTTTATTAATTAAAGATATGGGGCTTTAATTAGTGAAAGAAAGATGATTTTGATTTAATTTTATTAATTAAAGATATGGGGCTTTAATTAGTGAAAGTAAGATGGTTTTGGTTTATTTTTAGTAATTAAACATATGGGGCTTTAATTAGTGAAAGTAAGGAACCTAACTATTTATGAATTGAAGTGAGTAACTTTCATTGTGAAAGTAAGAGAAATGGTTTATTTTTATGAATTAAAGTAGGGTAACTTTTATTTGTGGAAATAAAGGGAATTTAGCGTATTTAAATATTAAGGGTATGTGACCTTAATTATTTGGATTAGATAATAAAAAATATCAAAGAAAAACCTATGAAACTAGCGGTTTATTTGAATAACTCTCTATGGCTAAGGAGAGGTGAAAATAAAAATGGTGATTTTTATGATATCAACTATGCAGTAAATGGTTAGGTACTTTGATTGAATTTATATAGTTGCAATTTGACAATGAATTAAGTAAATGCATTTAGAAGCATGTCTATCATGGAACCATGAGTACCCTGATCCCCTACTATCCTTAAATTATTGAGGAAAAGTTGAGAAGGGCCAAAGACGTAGTTAGAACCAATGCATCGGTTTGATTCTACTTATAATGATTTACTTATGCTCAAGTAGATTAATTATGTGGGAGATTTTATTGATGAAATTGATGTAATATATTATTCTTTAATAGTATGGAGGATTTACCATACTTGCTTATATGTAATAAATATTAATTGATGGAATATATACCTTTAACTATTGTTTGATTATCTATGTTTTGTATTGGTTTTTTTAGATAAATTTTTACTAATTTTGAGTGTTGCCTTCCCTTTAGTCATGTTGTGATTTATATTTTGTTAGATTTGGTATCTGATCTATTCTTGTTTTTCTTGCTAAACATTAGAAATTTAACAAGTTCTAGGGTGAACTTAGAGGTGACCTAAGGGATTGAGACCCCTTAGGGTGAACATAGTAGACCTAAGGGATTAAGAACCCTTAAGGAGAATTATAATTGAGTTTAGGAAATACTACACCTAATTTAAGATAAATCATCGTGAAGATGATATGGATAGCTTAACTCGCAATACTCGTAGCATACCTACATAGATTAACTTATGTATGGTATGGTGATGGATGTATACCTTCAATTTAATGAAGGTGATAAGTTTAGGTCATCAAGAATGATGATATGGATAAACTTTTTTGCAACAACACATTGTATGCCTACACAGATGGACTTGTGTTAGGGTATCTAGTGAGGTGTAGCTCTTCAAGTAAATTAAGGAATTTAAACAACAAATCAATTAGGAGTTGGATAGGGAGTTATGAATCTCTTTCCTTAATAAAAAAAATATTTTCTTTGTTTGTGTTTTATTATAGCTAAATTTTTGGGTCATTATATTTGGTATCATTTCTCTAGGTACGAGGGTATAGATATTCTTGTGTGCTAAAGGGATTTGGATGTATCCAATGAAAGCTTTCTTAAAGTATAAGGTAAAGTTGGGATGACCTAGAATACCCTACTTGCTAGAATCTAATGGGAACTAATCCCAAGGGTGAATGAGTGTTGTGATACCTTAGTATGGACTTTAGTATTATTGATATATTATAACCTTGGAATACTACCCTAGTTGGATTATTGATGCTTTTAGCAAGATAACTTTGAATTATGGTTTGAATTAGAGATACAATTTAAGGTGAAACTATAACTTAATATTTTCTTTGTTGTAACCAAATAAAATGTTCCACCTAAGGCTAGAAGAGACAGGCCTACATCTAGTAAAATTGACAAAATAATTTTAAATAAGAGATCCAAGATGAGGGTCCACAAAATTCCAATAGATAGGTGGACTACCTCACTGCTACGATCGCTGCTACGCAAGATCAGATGAGATAAGTGTTGGAAACCATTACGAATCAAAACTCGCAAGCTAGAATCTCAAATATTGGATAATGGGCTAACTGCGGAGGAGCTGCAAGCTAGAACCCTTCTAGAAAATGAAATGACTAGGGATCTAAAAAACATTTGTATCTCCATGTTTGGTGGATAAGGTGAAGGGGATGTAGCTGAAGCATGGATGAGAGAACTCTTTGTTATTTTAAGGTAAAAGGCTATTCCCCAGGAACCCGAATGGTTTGGGTCATGATAAACCTAGAAGGAGCTGCTCTAGATTGGTGGGAAACCCACTATGAAAAGACTAAGATTGAACCTGTTGATATTCCATGGAAAGAATTCATAGTTATCTTCAAGAAAAGTTTCTTAATAGAACATTTATATGTGCTATAGTTTGAGGTGTTTTCTAGCCTACAACAAGGGAACAAAATAGTATAGGTATACTATAAGAAGTTGATTAGGTTACTCAAGTATGTACCTACCTATGATGAGAAGATGAGGGTTCACAAGTTTATCCATGGGTTGGAATCTAGAGTAAAGTATGATGTAAGCATGCATGAGCCTAAATAACTGTAAAAGGCATATGAATTGGCAAAGAAGGTAGAATTGCACTTCCAATTTAACTATGTTGTCCTATCTGAGCAAGATCGACAAGCATTGAGGAAGGGGAATAGTCAAGGGTTCTTGAAATAGGAAGAGAAAGAGGATCGAAAGACCAAGAACACCCAAATTTTTTCTAAAATATAAAAAAAATAACAAAAATAAAAATTTCAAGAAAAAATTCTAGAAGAAGAAGAACCACAATCCCAATAATGCTAAATTTCACTCTCAAAAGCCACAAAACTCAACCCCAATGAACAATTTAGGGGAATAAAAATTGGAAAGAAAGTAAGAACCCAAGGATGGGTGTTACCATTATATAGGTCCACATTATGTTACCATTATATAGGTCCACATTATGCTAATCAGTGTCTGCACCAACTAGGGTTGAGATCATTCAACACCAAAAAAAATAAACTTGAGCAATGGATCTATGCCATGATCGGAAAACAAAAGCTAGAGGGTCAATTCACCCTATTACTTGTGAAAGGTAAGATTTTAAATAAGCAAGTAAATATTCTAATAGACAGTGGAGCCATTGATAGTTTTATTTCTTCTAGTTTAGCAAGGAATATGTCAAAAATTTGAGGATATTTGGCCTACATATTGAAGGTGGAGTATGGTTTAGGATAAACCTACTCAGTTAACCAGTGTTATCCAATGGTAGAAATTACTTTGGATAGTGGAACCGCTAAAGGTTACTTGTATATAGCTCAAATTCATGCCTTTGATATGATCCTAGGTATGTATTAGTTGCAAGTCCATAAAGCTTTGATCAATTTCCAAGACAAATGGATTGAATATTCAGATAAAGGCAAGGGAAGACTAAGAATACATAGTGAACAGGGGTTATTAAAACCCTAGATGTTGTTGGCTATGCAACTTAAGAAGACACTCAATAAAGGAGGAATAGTGTATGTCGTAAAACTTAATTAAGTTGGGAATGATCAAAAGAGAGAGGTGCTCAAAAAGCACCCAATTTTATAGGATTTAAGGATGTATTTACAGAGGATCTACTTGGACTTCCTCCTGTGTGGAAATTTAATTTCATAATTGATCTTATACCAGGATCAGAACCTATTCATAGATATCCATATAAGATAAATCCTATAGAGATGCAGGAACTAAAGGTTCTACTACAAGGGTTATTGGAAAATGAAATGATAAAACCAAGTGTGTCACCTTCAGGTGCAACAATTTTATTTGTGAAAAATGATGGTTCACTAAGATTGTGCATTGATTATAGAATGATAAATAAGGCTACAATAAAGAACCGATATCCCCTACCTAGGATCTAAGATTTATTTGATCAATTGAGAGATGTCATAGTATTCACCAAGATTTACCTAAGATCAAGGTATCATCAGTTGAGAATATATGAGGAGGATACTCACAAAATGATATTTAAGACTAGGTACGTGTATTATGAGTTTAAAGTTCTACCCTTTGGATTGACTAATGACCTAGATCTATTTATGAATCTAATGAACAGTGTATTCAGAAGACACCTATACCAGTTTGTCCCTGTATTCCTAGATGATATCTTAATATACTCATAAGATAAAGAAGAGCATGATAAACATTTCAAGATCGTTTTAAAATTTTTGAGGGAAAATCAACTCTATGTAAAATTTATTTCTATGTTTCATAGGTACAACATCATGGACATATCATATCAGCAGAAGGAATTGTTGTGGATGTGAAGAAAATTGAGACCATTCTAAACTAGCCACCCTCTACTAATGTGATTGAAGTGCAGAGTTTCATAGGGTTAACGGGTTACTATACACATTACATAAAGGATTACTCTAATATTTCTACAACAATAACTAACCTTTAGAAGAAGGGAAAGTTATTCAAGTAGTTAAAAAAATGTGAAGTTGCCTTTGCATTACTAAAATATAAACTCACTACCACACCAGTACTAAGGATTCTTGACCTTTAAGGGGACTTTTAAATATGCATCGATGCATCATTAGAAGGGTTAGGAGGAGTACTCTCTCAAGAAGAGTCAAAGAAGCTCAAGAAGCATGAAGTTAATTATGCTACACATGATTTGGATCTAGATATAGTTGTGTATGCTCTAAAGGCCTGGTGCCACTACTTAGTGAGAAGGCCCTTTGAATTAAATATTAACCATCAAAATTTAAGGTATATATTATCCATACAATACTCAATGCGAGATAGAGAAGATAGATAAAGTTCCTTGTTGAGTATGACTTTGAAATTAAGTACATAAAAGGGAAACATAATAATATTGTTGATGCCTTGAGTAGAAGGTAACACATAGCAGCCATAGCTAGAAGTCACATGGATTTGATAGATCGGGTGAAATAGGAGCAATCTCAGGATGAGTATTGCTATGAAATTCAAGCTATGATGAATAGATACCCTAAGGGTAATAAGGAATTTGGCATAAAAGATAACCTTTTGTGTTACAAAGGTGGAGTCATCATACCAAAAATGGATGATTTAAGAAAACTAATAATGTAGGAGGCCCATAGATATCCTTATTTTGATCATCCTAGAGGAGCCAATATACATAAAATTATGAAAATAACCTTATTCTAGGTAGGAATGAAGAGGGATATCACTAATTTTATCCCATAAAACATCAAGGATGATGCTCAGTAGTGGCTAACAGATTTTCCAGAGATATATTATGATTGCATTGATTTCTTGAGGTGATCATTTCAGATAGGGATTCCAAGTTCATTTTTAAATTTTGGAAGTCCATACATCATGCAGTAGGTATAAAACTAAACATGAGCTTAGTGTACCATCCTGAAATAGATGGTAAACTTGAAGGGGTAAAACAAGTACTAGAAGGCATGCTTTGCATGTAATTCATGGATCACAAGTCTCATTGGGAAGACTATTTGCACCTTATGGAATTTACCTACAATAATGGACATCACTCCTCTCTAGGAATGGTGTCTTTCAAGGCCTTGTATGGGCGAAAGTGTAGAATGCCATTATCTTGGGACAACCTAGAAGATCGATTTGTGATTGGACTAGATATGGTCAGAGAAATGGAAGATCAATTAAAGGTAATTAGGCAATGACTTAAAGAAGTTGTTGATAGGCATAAAAGTTATGTTGATCTAAAAAGGACTCCAAGAGAGTACTCAGTTGGAGACAAAGTATTTTTAAGGGTTAAACTGATGAAGAATACTATCAAATCCATGAATTTGGATCCTCGATTTGTAGGGTCCTTTGAGATCACTAAAATATTAGTTTGGTTGCATGCCAACTTGCCTTACTACCTAACCTATCAAAAATCCATGATACCTTCCATATATATTTACATAGGAAATATGTTTCTGACCCTGAACATGTGTGGGATGTTTCTAAATTGTAGATGGTAAATCTAGAGGTTATTGAAGTGATGTCAATAAATATGCATGATTTTTATTCCAAGTCTATGAGGAATCATACTCTTGAGCAATGTAAGGTCTAGTGGTACCTATTTTTTGAAAGAAATACCACTTGGAAAAAAGGATGATATGATAAAATATTTTTCCTTTTTGTTTGAAAATATATAATTTAATAATTTTATTTTGTAAAAAATTAGAAACACTCAATATGGTGTTTAGTCCAAATGGGGTAGGCTGTGATGAACCTCTCTAACCAAATTTTTAGCACAAAGAAACAATGTATTAGTCTATGATGCTTTAATATGTATGTTGAGCAATTTAACCAACTATGTGATGTTTGATTGATTTAAAAAGCATGATACTACTGACATATTGCCAAGTTGTGCAAGATCAGGTACACTCGTAGGTGGAAGAAGCAAAATCCTCCACCAAAAGTTGGGGTACTTGAGGTTGGGAAGTGATGATTAAGGCAACTCGAGGGTAACATTGATGGATACCTTCATATAGGCATGCATTCAGTTAGAGATAATCATCAAAAGACTATTATCCGCCCATGTAGAGGAGTTGGAGTGCAAGTGGGTAGTTAAACCTCTCTAGTTGCTGAGAGGCCCAGGTTCAAATCTCTCGCCTCACATGTTGCGGATATGTTATGTAATGGTTCCCTTGTGGTCACACTCTATTTACCCCTTGTGGCCACCACCAATAAAAAAAAAAAAAATCATCAAAAGACTAGCCACCTTGAGCCCTAGATTGATAGCCTAGTAGCTACCATAAATTCTCAAGGATGAGACAACCCTCTTTATCTATTGTATATGTGTGATTGTATTTTACTTCATCACTTGCTGCATCATTCGTTTGGAAAATGTGCATAAGCTGATTGTCTTGAAACTCCTTGTGATTCTTGACTATGATTGGTATGATGTTATATTCAAAAAAAGAACCCTTTAGTGTTTTGAGAGCTTATATAGCAAATATTTATTCTAAAAAAAATGATTAAAGAATTTTATTTTTAAATAAAAGTTAGTTTATTTTTAAATGTTAAAAGAATAACATTTTTAAATAAAATTTAGTTTATTTTTAAATGTTAAAAGAATAACATTTAAAAAAAATAAAAGTTAGTTTATTTTTAAATGTTAAAAGAATAACATTTTAAAATAAAATTTAGTTTATTTTTAAATGTTAAAAGAATAACATTTAAAAAAAAAAAAGTTAGTTTATTTTTAAATGTTAAAAGAATGACATTTTAAAATAAAATTTAGATTATTTTTAAATGTTAAAAGAATTACATTTTTAAATAAAAGTTAGTTTGTTTTTTTTAAATGTTAAAAAATTAATTTTTTTTAGCTATTTCTAAATGTTAAAAGGGAATTCATTTTATAAGTTTATAGATAACTTATATAAAAATAAGAGAATCCCATTTGAAAATATAACAAACCCTTTTTATTATAAGTCAATGGAGTTCTTAATGAAGCATGGGGTTTCTAGAACGTGATAGATTATGCATTCATGGAGGCTCCTGCCACTCTCCATCGTCCAAAGGAAAGGAGAGTCTTTTTAGGTCAAATATGGGAAGGTAATGTTTTTAAAATGGAAAATATCCCATCTACATTGAGGAATTTAGAAATAATTGATGGCGGTATATATACTTTTGAAGGGATAAGACAAGAGATCAAATATAGAGAAGGGGTTGATCATTCTAGGAGAAGAAAAAACTACAAATATTGGAAGAAGAGAAGAAAGGAAAACTGCTAGATTAAGAACTAGAGACCTCGACGTTCATTGGGAAAACAATATTCAGGTTGATTAATGGATTAACTACCTTGCTTATGTATGCTCGTTGAAATTATTGAGAGCTATGCTCAATTTTTGGGTTTAAGCTTGTTAATATTGGTTATACCTCCCTGTGGTATCAATTTATCTGGATGGCAGTTGCTTGTGTTTAGAGTAGAACCTTTGTAAAGGCTCATTATATTTGTGTTGCTCCATTTTCTCTATCAAAATCATGGCTATGCGAGTAGCGCCTGTGTCTCCCTACCGCACCAAGAGCATAAACCTTAGATTGTTTTCTTTGACCCTGTTGTGGATGTCAAACTAGATCTAAGTGTCTTGAGTGAGGGGACCTCCTCAAAAATATTTTTAACCTCTATCACCTACGCATGAGTTGTTAGACCAACCCTACTTGGTGTAGGCTTAGTGGTTGCTAGCCAATGGCTTAAACCAAGCCAGTAACCAGTGTATGAGTATTCTTACCTTCCCTATCCATGATGTCATCCATGGGGGCATCGAGCGTAGTTATTCATTGGCGATCAATTGGTAGAAAACCTTGTGTTGTCCCTTGTCAACCATCATGTGGCCAACTAAACTTGGTTGAGGATTTTTGTAGCTCCCTTGTGTCATTTGGATGCCACGTGTAGCTCTTTGATAAGTCCCCTGTCGTAGAATTAGTATTGTGTTTTTGCCTTTAGGGTGTAGCTAAGTGTTACCTTTAACGTTGGAGAAGTGGCTTGATAAACCTTGGGTTGTGAGTCATATAGGGTAGATGTTATAGTTGTGTAGTCGCGTATTCCTGGAAATCCTTGCTGCATTGTTTTATATAAAGAAATTTTAAAGTTTACTAAATTAAGTAGAGGAAACTTAATTTAGGGAAAATAGAGAACTTTATAATATTTTCATAAATTAAGTAGAGGGAACTTAATTTAGGAAAAATAGAGAACTTTATAATATTTACATAAATTAAGTAGAGAAAGCTTAATTTAGGGAAAATAGAGAACTTTATAATGTTTTCATTTATTCATAGAGATGATTATGATTTATTTTTATTAATTAAATATATGGGGCTTTAATTAATGAAATTAAGATGGTTTTAATTTATTTTTTTATTAATTAAATATATGGGGCTTTAATTAAAGAAAATAATATTGTTTTGATTTATTTTTATTAATTAAAGATACAAGACTTTTTTTTTTGATAAGTAACGAAATATTTACAGCAGGTTTTTTAGAACAGGATCCCAAAACCTTAGTTACATCAGAAGCCGAGGCTAAAAAAATGAATAAAAACTGGGGCTGTTCCCAAGGGCAAAGAACCGGGGCCCGAGGCCGTGGTGACTACACAAAATGGACTAGGATGCATAACGTCAAAACTTGGCTTGAAGCCACAAAAAACTAGAAAACGCCACAGTCAACAATGCTAAAACTGAATGCCATTGCTCCGGTGGGCCCTATGGCCGGTCCTGACCAAAACAGGGCCCCTGGCAGGCCAACGTGCACTTTGTATTGAAACTGCCAGAATTGCCAACGGAGCAACGCAAATCCAGGCTGGGATTACTGACGTGGCCTAAGACACTTGCCACTGCGAGGGGGATCTGGGGCAAGCTAGACACCAGGGTCCTCATCGATGCTGGAATAATCTTGCATAGTAATATGGACCAGAGATTCAAGAAATTTCATTGTCCAGGTGGTGAAGTCTTCAACTAAGATGGCTTGATTTGCCATGAAATAGGTCGCCCTGTTGCATTCCCTGTACACATGCCAGAAGGCGTGGTCAAGGAATCCTTGAAGGATGGAGAGGGCTTCCTAGATGTAGTTGTGAATGCACCAAAAATAGTTTCTCGAGCTGTGGGTGGCTTTGATAATAACTTGGGAATCGCCCTCAATGATGACTTTTGGGGGTGACTCCCTGAGGGCGGTCAGCCCGCTGAGCAGAGCTACTACTTCGACAAAATTGTTAGTTTGGATGCTGAGCAGAGCAACAAACACCATTATCAGGGCCCTATGGTAGTATCAGATGACCCTTCCCGCCCTAGAGGGCCTGAGATTACCTTTAGAAGCACTGTCAAAGTTAAGCTTGACCCAGCTGGGGGGGAGGCAGTCCACCTTGTCAAAGATCGACGGGAGGGGGTGGGGGGGAACCGGGGGGAAGCTAAATTCGAGAGAGGATAGGAGGGTGGCCTCACCCAACCACTAGGGCACCTCGATCAATGGGATGGAGTAGGAATTCTCAAGGGCAAATGTCATCGCCTTGGTCGTTATCCACTGGGGGCAACGAGCCAGGGAGGAGAAGGCTCTGTTGTTGTGCTCCAGCCAAAGTTGCCAAAGCATATGAGGAAGGCAGGAGCCCCAGAGGAAGTGGATGAAGGGATGGGCAAAGGGGTTGGGCCACTGAGATAGGAGGTCAGATATGGAGTTGGGGGTCACCCACTGGATAGAGAATTGGGAAAGAATGAGGCCCAAGACTTCAGACAAAAAGGGATAGTTGATAAAGAGGTGATTAGTGGACTCCCATGAAGCACAGCAAAGGAAGCATCTATTCAGGATCTGAAATCCCCTTCTGATCAGATTCTTGATTGTTAGTATCTTGTTTTGAATGGCCACCCAAATGAAGTGGTTGATTTTAGGGATTCGCTTCTTTGCCCACGCCTATCGGGTTGGAAAGGGAGCCTCGTCAGGGACTCTTTGGATATTGTAAGCAGATTTAATAGAGAAGACTCCACTGGTAGTACCATGCCAAATGCATCTATCGTTTCCTTCGGAGGACGGGATGATAGTTACCTTGAGGAGGCACTGAAGCCTGGTAGCTTGGAGCGGGTGCCTGGGATTCAGGATGGGTTTCCAGGTAGCTCACCCCTGGTTCTAAGAAATATAGCTCAACACTCTGGGCCCTCTATCCGCAAGCCCTGGTTTGAGGATGAGAAGCTCTCTGTCAGTAGTCAGGGCCTCATCATGAATCCATCTATCTTTCTAGAAGTCGATCTTGGTTCTGTCCTTGAGGATCCATCTGGTCCCTTTCTAGATTATGTCTTTGGTGGAGATCAGGGACTTCCAAAAGGCTGATCCATCTTGAGGCTGAGAATCACTGAGGAAGGGGTGGTTATGATAGTATTTTCTATGTACGATGCTGACCCACTCATAAGGGGTATCGGTATGCACCTTCCAGGCATGCTTGGATAAGAGGGCATTGTTCATGAGGGCCACCTACCTGAGCCCGATCCCTCCCTCACCTTTGGGGTGGCAGAATAGGGTCCAAGAGACCATGGGAATCCTCTTCTTATTTTTACTGCCTGACCAAAGAAATCATTTTTGAATTTGTTCGATGTGAGCTACAATGGAGGCCGAGATTATGAAGACTGACATGAAATATATCGAAATGCTTTGCAGTACTGCCACCAACAGGGTGGCTCTACCTACCTATGAGAGGAGGTGACCTTTCCAGGGGGCCATCTTCCTTTGAATCCGCTCAATCACCCTACCCCATAAGGCCTTGGAGGATGCACCTATGAATAGGGGAAGCCCAAGGTAAGAGGAGGGAAGGGAACCAGGGGTGCAGCCCAAAATCTACCCGATTCTGATCTGCCTAGCCAAGGGAGTATGGATGAAGAAAATCTTACTTTTTCGAAGGTTGATTTTCTTCCCAGTCGCCTCCTCATACAGGGTCAAGATATGCTTGAGGGTCTTGGCTTGAGGGATTGAGACAGAGGTGGTGAGGATGGTGTCATCCACAAAATGCTGGTGGGACATAGGGGGTAGGCCCGGTGTAAGCCTGATGCCTAAAATGAAACTGTGGGTCATAGTGCCTAAGATGGTACACCCCAAGGCCTCAGCCAAGATGATGAAGAGGATCAAGGATAGGGGGTCACCTTGGTAGAGGCCTCTAGAACTAGGGAAGAACCCGGTAGGGGACCCATTGACGAGGATAGAGAACCAAGGGGAGGACACTCAGTTGCTGATGAGCCTGACCCAAGAGGGGTGGAACCCGAACTTAAGGAGGAACTTGGACAAGAAGGCCTAGTCAACCATGTCAAAGGCCTTGTTCATGTCCAGCTTGAGCAGAAAGGAGGCCTTTTTGGATAGGACGACCGAATGAATGACCTCATGCATGATTATGAAACCGTCTGTGATTAGTCTACCTTTGATCGAGCTACCCTGATAGGGGGAAATAATTAGGGGAAGGATATCCTTGAGGTGGGAGGCCATGGATTTAGTCAAGATTTTGTACAGGACATTGCACAAGCTAATGGGGCAAAAATCTGAGAGGGATTTGGCTGCCTTGGTCTTGGGGATCAGGGTTATGAAAGTGGAATTGATACCTATGGGGATGGAGCTGGCAGTTTGATGGCTACACACACTTTTTGCCCAACGATGTCCCAAAAATTTTAAAAAAATTAGGGGGGAATCTATCCGGGCTTGGGGCCACCTCAGCCTTCATGGAAAAGGTGGCAGTATGGATTTTGGAGTCAAATAAGGGCTGCATAAGCATCTCATTTGCCATGGCTGAGACAGAAGAAGGGATATGTTCCATAAGGGATTCAACTGCTTCTGGGGACATGGGGGTGCTATCACCTAGGAGCTCCTAGAAGAAGTGGGTGGCTTCAGCCCGGATGTCCTCTTCTTCCTTGATGATTCTGCCGTCGCTGCCCACCAACTCAGCAATTCTATTGGAACGCATGTTCCTAAGAGTTGATGCATGGAAAAACTTAATGTTTGCATCGCCATCTTGGAGCCATAGGGCTCTCGAATTCTACCTCCAAAAGGTTTCTTCCCTGGATAGAATGTTGTGATACTCATTAAGAGCAAGGCGTTCCTGTCCCCTGAGCCCCAGGTCTTGGGAGCCTACTTGAAATATGGACTTGAGGTCTTCCAGCTTATCTTTAAGTATCACTTTGTTTTCAAAGATATTACTGAACACCTCCTTATTCCATACCTTGAGTTGCTCTTTGAGGCATCTCAGCTTGTGAAAAAAATGTTCAACGAGGAGTCCAAGTACTGGGGGAGCCCACCAACGGTCTACCTAGACCTGAAAGTCAGGGTGATGTAGCCACATGGACTCGAACTAGAAAGGCCTCTTAGGGGAAGGGCGATGATCAGTTTTGAGGAGGAGGGGGCTATGATTAGACCCAATTTTGGGGAGGGCCAACAGGGTGGCATCGGCAAACATGGAAAGGGATTCCTTGGACAAGAAAACTCTATCTAGTCTGACTTGTATATGATTTGCTCCTGCTCTTCTATTAGACCAAGTGAACCTGGATCCTTTCAGGCTGACGTGCATGAGCTCATTGAGGGTGGTGAAGGCCTCAAATTCCTCCATGCTCTTACTCTGAACCACTAAGCCCTCACTTTTATCAGAGAGGAACATGGGACTGTTGAAGTCCTTGGCCAGGATCTAGGGTAGGGGAGCAAAGGTTTCTCTCATCGAGCTAATTTCATTCCATAATGTTGCTTTCTCGATGGGGTTGTTAGGAGCATAGATGTTGGATAGAATCCAAGAGTGCCTTGACTTCACGCAATGGACCAGAATGTTATTATTCTAGGAGATGAAGATATGAGTCTTCCATTGAAATATTAGGGGTCCCACATGCACAACAAGCCCCCATCTAAGCTGGCCACAGGGGTGGATAGGGACTCACAATTATGCCAGGTAGCTTGGGCTACTCGTCGGGTAGCAACGTCATCTATTTTGGTCTCCTGAAGGAGGAGGAAGGATGGGCGATGATCCCTACGAAGTTTGCCGAGGATCCTCTTCTTGGGGGCCCCATTGAGCCTCCTGATATTCTAGGTGATGAGCTTCATTTGACACCCTTGTGGGGTCACTTGCCCCCCTTCCCGACCTAGGTGGGGGGTTTGGGTCGGATGGCATCCGTCTTGGAGAAGCTTGCACCAACTTCAAAGAGAGTTTCCTGGGAGCCATTGGCTATGTCATCTTCAATGAACCTTGTATGTTGGTCGCCCAGGGTGGGCTACCTTATTTTGAGTTTACTGCTAAAGTCTATGGCAAAAGTCCTACTTTGGGTCATCTTGGGGCTGACTTCATCGAGCCCAGATGGAGAACTATCTTCGATATCTTCATCTGACCTCTAAGATCCGTACTCCAGGGGAGGAAGCCCAGTAGGGATCATCGGGAGGGGCGGGGGGGGTCAAGGGGGGGATAGCAAGAGTGGGGGGAGAGAAGGGGGCCCCAAAAAATGTGGGAGCCAGTGGGGAAAGGAGCTCGGGAAGCTCACATGTATGGAGGGGGGTGCAAGCAAGGGCCTACGGGGAGGGATTCGAAGTGGGCAGGGAGGGAGAACCTGGGATCGAGGCCCTAAAAGATGACCCAGGGGAGGGAGCAGCAAAAGGAGAAACCTAGGGAAGACCACCCTCCAGACCGGGGTCCACATGAGAGTCCTTTGGGGTAGAAGGGGGAGCCTCCTTGCTGGTCCTAGCCTAGGATCTGAGGCTATCATGAGAGGGCCCTTGAGATGGGGCCCGACCTGATCAAGAAGGGAGTTTGGGGATAGGGCCATCAACCTTTCTAGAAACTAGACATTGGTTGGAGAGGTGGCCTTGAGTGCAACAGGTGGGGCTAAAAGCAGGTTTATTTTCATAGATCAGGGGCTAGCAACATAAGAAGGACCCAGACGATATGCTCACCAAAGAGGGGAGTTCAGATTTGAGATTGGTGTTGACACAAAATTTGGCATGCACCATTCGGGATCCTGCCTTGGTAGCGAGGTCGAAGGCCACCAGGTCCCCGATCGACTAAGCAATGAGTCTTAGGACGTCTTTGTGCCATAGGTGGAAGGGAAGGTCTGGGAGACAAACCCAGATTGGGGCAAAGTTGATGCTTTGGATGCTAGGGTGGAAGTCAGCTCCATAACGCCTGAGGAAGAGGCTTTTGCACCCCAAAAACCAGGGCCCACCCGTTAGGATATTTTTAGCGTCCTCGTTGTTATTTAGCTTGATGATGAAGAAGCCCTTGGTCAGGGCAACTAGCTGAATATGCCCATAAACCTTCCATTTGGTAGCCGTCCATATATGGACAATTTCCATGTCTAGATGCCCTCTTAGGAATTTCCCTACCAGGGAGGCAGAGGAACCGGCTACCAAGGAGGATTAGACCTCATGCTAAATAGAAATGTGGGTGCCCTTGAGGGAAATCCCTAGCCCTAGGACTTAGGAAGGGGCCCTGGTGCCCACCAAGATCTACTGATAGGAGGGTTTGGGCCCACCCGAGATAGAGCCCTGCCTAAGATCATGGGGATTTTTCCCTAGGCTTGCACTCGCATCGAGGCTGGCCTGGGGGCCAGGGCCCAAGATGCCATCCTCGCCCTGGCCACCAATCAAATCAGGCGTAAATCCATCCTCTAGGCCTGCTAAGGGTCCTACTGGCCCAGGACTGGGCCCTAACGTGCCTGACCCTGATCCCAACCCCGATCCCGTCCAGAAACCTGCACCATTCTCTGAGCCTATCCCCAGCCTTGCGTTCGAACCTGCTCCTGCTCCTGCTCCCGCCATCTTCTTTGGAATCCTTGTGTAACCTTATTTTACTACCCAAATAAAAGCATATTTGATAGCTAAGTCTTCTGCCAAAGATACAAGACTTTAATTAGTGAAAGTAAGATGGTTTTGATTTATTTTTATTAATTAAAGATACGGGTCTTTAATTAGTGAATGTAAGATGGTTTTGATTTATTTTTATTAATTAAATATACGAGGTTTTAATTAGTGAAATCAAGATGGTTTTGATTTATTTTTATTAATTAAATATACAAGGCTATAATTAGTGAAAGCAAGATGATTTTGATTTATTTTTCTTAATTAAATATACAGGGCTTTAATTAGTGAAAACAATATGGCTTTGATTTATTTTTATTAATTAAAGATACGGGGCTTTAATTAGTGAAAGCAAGATTGTTTTTATTTATTTTTATTAATTAAAGATATGGGGCTTTAATTAGTGAAAGTAATATGGTTTTGATTTATTTATATTAATTAAAGATACGGGGCTTTAATTAGTGAAAGTAATATGGTTTTGATTTATTTTTATTAATTAAAGATATTGGGCTTTAATTAGTGAAAGTAAGATGGTTTTGGTTTATTTTATTAATTAAACATATGGGGGCTTTAATTAGTGAAAGTAAGGAACCTAACTATTTATGAATTGAAGTGAGTAACTTTGATTGTGAAAGTAATAGAAATGGTTTATTTTTATGAATTAAAGTAGGGTAACTTTGATTTGTGTAAATAAAGGGGGCCTAGCTTATTTAAAGATTAATGGTATGGGACTTTAATTATTTTAATAAAGGTTATAAAAAAATATCAAAGAAAAACCTGTGAAAATAGCGTTTAGTTGAATAAATCTCTGTGGCTAAGGAGAGGTAAAATATAAATGGTAATTTTTATGATATCAAATATGCGGTAAATGGTTAGATACTTTGATTGAATTTGTATAGTTTCAATTTGAAAATGAATTAAGTAAATGCATTTAGAAGCATGTCTATCATGGAACCATGAGTGGCTTGATCCCCTACTATCCTTAAATGATCAAGGAAAAGTTGAGAAGGACCAAGGAGGTAGTTGGAACCAATGCATCGGTTTAATTCTACTTATAATAATTTACTTATGCTCAAATAGATTAACTATGTGGGATATTTTCCTAATGAAATTGATGTAATATATTATTCTTTAAAAGTATGGAGGATTTACCATACTTGCTTATATGTAATAGCTATTAATTGATGGAAGATGTACCTTTAATTACTACTTGGTTATCTATGTTTTGTATTGGTTTATTTTCAAATAAATATTTACTACTTTTGAGTGTTGCCTTCCCTTTAGTATTTCGTATGTTGTGATTTATATTTTGTTAGATTTGGTATTTGGTCTATTCTTTTTTTTCTTGCTAAACATTAGAAACTCAATTAACAAGTTCTAGGGTGAACATAGATGTGACCTAAGGGATTGAGACATTTTATAGTGAATTTAGTATACCTAAGGGATTAAGACCCATTAGGGAGAATGATAACTGAGTTTAGGAAAGACTAAACCTGAGTTAAGATATCTCATCATGAATATGAGATGGATAGCTTAAATCGTGATACTACCCACACAAATTGACTTGTGTATGATATGGCAATGGGTGTATACCTTTGATTTACTAAAGGTGATAAGTTTAGGTCATCAAGAATGGTGAGATGGATAAAATTATTTGCAGCAACACATTGTACACCTACATAGATGGACTTGTGTTAGGGTATCTAGTGAGGTGTAGCTCTTCAAGTAACTTAGGGGATTTAAACAATAGATCAGTTAGGAGTTGGATAGGGGTTTATGAATCCCTTTCCTTAGTAAAAAAAATGTGTTTGTGTCTTCTTGTAGCTAAATTTTTGGAGAATAACAAGGAAAATAAACATAATCTTGATATGCAGTACTACTTGGATGGACTTTTAAAACCCTTCCAATATTGGTGGTTACAGTAGTGGTATATGTTAGTTTATGGTAAGGATTGCCATGATGTGAAGATTTAAACAAAGGGTTGTCATGAACAATTCTACAAGAGATGGTTGGAGGAGGAGAAGTCTCACCTCTTTCAATTTGAGCTTCTTCCTCCATAGATTTGAGCAAAACCACCTTTTGGAATTTCATGAAACCCTAAACATGTTCAAATAATGTAAAATTGAATCCACCATTAGGTCCCTCAAGGAGATCATAGTTTGTATAAGTTTCAACATATTTATGCTCTTATGTATCAAGGCTAGGATTCTCTTTATCAACCTGATCATCTTCTTGAGGAATTTTACTATATTCCAAATGCCTTTGTTGACTCCTAAGGAATAGAGCCATTAGGAGAAACGGAAGGATAGAAGAGAGAACTAAAGCAAAACTCACACACACACAAAAGATTTAAAAGATCTTTTAATTTATTATTATTATTATTATTCTAAGAAAACAAGTTAGTGGTCTTGTTTATAGTTTTCAAAATAAAAATCACCAAGGAAGAGGCTTCATAATTTGGCCATAAAGATATATTTTCATTTTGGGTTCACAAAATATGTAGAGGGGGGAAACTATGCATTGTGTGCTATTCTCGATTGGATTTGTTGGGAGATGTGGTGACCTCGGTGATTGTTATATTCTCTATACTTGATGAATAAAGGAAAGGGGTTCATAAAGAATGGTTTTAGGAATCACTCCAAGTTCAAGGTGGAATTTTTTAATGTTTCAATTAAACAACTATCTATTTATGGCCTCTATAAACTAAACTAAACAAATAAAATAGTGATGCAAGGTACAAAATATACAAGAAAACAATATCTAACCCTTGTATTATTCTTTGATTCAATGATCTCTAGCCCTAAGTTGTAAGAAATTAAATTCTTTCTTTTGAGGAAGGACACAAGTGAAATGCACAAACAAGATTAAATCGTAGATGAAAAAATATAGACCTTTTTCCTTTAAATGCCTAGAAAGCAATCAAATGTTTTTCTCTTTTTATTTATAACTTAGATTTTTTTGGACAAAAATAATATAAATAAACAACACACAACCAAACAACTTAACTTAGGGTACTCATCTAATCTAATGTTTCATCTAGTCTTTTATCTTACATCTAGAATATCCCACAGCTTCAACCTACAAAATATTTTCACAAAAAATCTTTTAAATATGATCAATTTTAGGGGGCCTGCTTAGGCCATTGTGCAGTAGAGCTTAGAGGCGCAATAGTCAAGCCTCCTAAGTCCTTTTAGCTGACCTTTAGAAATTATAAGTGAATTTTGACCTTTTTTAGAAATGGATAAACATAATGCAATGAAACAAAACAATGCAAAAAATATAATGTAAACACTAGTATTATATCCTAAATGCAACATATAAACACAGACCTAGGGTTTGGGAGTGATCCTTGCCCCCAAACTTGATGCAAAAAAAATCGTGCCTTATACAGGGTGTATATGATCTCAACTTTACCAAAATTATGTCCTATAAGTACAAGGTATGATTTTGCAATAGATCAATGTAAAATAAGCAAAAACAAGAATAGAATTGATAATCTAAGAAT
The DNA here is from genome assembly GCA_028583015.1 of Wollemia nobilis. Lineage (NCBI taxonomy): Eukaryota > Viridiplantae > Streptophyta > Pinopsida > Araucariales > Araucariaceae > Wollemia > Wollemia nobilis. The sequence goes on along the minus strand of JAQPPZ010004745.1, from coordinate 5,280 downwards.
GATAAAATGCATGAAATAACCTAGTGGTAGTGAAAGAGGTAGACAAAAGGATGAATATCTCCATAATATGGTTGACTCATCCTCGACACCTCAAAACTTGTCCACCAAGGGTAGCAAATCAATAATGCAGTAGAATAACACCAGAAGAAACTTGCCAAAGATCACTTGAATACTTGGAGAGCATGAAAATTTTAAAACTTGTCAAAGAGCTTGTGATTTTTCTCTTAACTTGCTAGGTAGAATGCTATTTGTCATGCTAATTAGCAAAATAAGGTCCAAAACCCTCTATTTATAAGGGATTTGAAAAAAAAATGGGCAAGAAAACCCTAAGGGAGGACCAAACTTAAAGAAGTTGGCTTGATATTTGGATTTTTTAATAGAAAACCCTAACTTGTCAAAATCATGCCTTGTAAGGGCTGACCACAAATTTGGAAAAACAAGGAGAAAAGGAGGAAATAGGGGAGAAGAGAGGCCCAAATTTGCATTTGGGCAAGTTGGAGGATCTCTCTAAGGTTCTAGGGAAAATGACCTACTTGGGTGGGTCAATTTTCCATATCTACACCTAGCTCTATGGCTAGTCGTAGTTGTCCCATCTAGGTATACCACATGACATAAATCATAAGGGATTATTATTTGGGTATCCACAGGGTGGGTGTAAGAGGAATGGAGCTCGTTTTGGTCTCTACAAACATACATGACATTCACTAACTGTGCTACATATTCGTAAGTTGGACGTAGGGGGAATGGAGCCTAGGTCAGCCTCTACCAGAACAAAAGACATTCACCAACTGTGCTACACAAGTTGGTTGTAAATAATATTCTGATATGTTCTACCCTATATCAATTAATAGAAGCCTAGTGATCATGTATTTCTAAAAATTAAAGGCATCTACAATTGTTTTTTATACATTTATTAATTTTTAAATACATAACAAGGAGGTAAATGTAGATACCTAAAATAAAACCACCTTTTTTATGTCAATCATTAATACATATCCAAAAAATGATCAATTCAACCATAAAAATTGATTCAAATTCAAAAAATTAATCAAAACCCACAATAATAAATTTACTGCCTTAGGACAAATTCACTATAAAGTGAATATTATTTCTAGCTAGCATATTCACAACTAGTTCAAATTTTCTAGCTCCCTACCAGATTTGACCATTATTAGCCAAATTTATAAATTTGTCAAGATAAAAAATACATTGGCAACATATTGTATAGGTGGTGTAGTCACATCCAATATGAGAAAACTATAACTGCACCTATAATAACTAGTTTAGGTGCAAATCATTGCTACCTACCCGTTTGTCATTGTAGGTAATTAAAAGGTAAGCAGGAAGGTGGCTAACATTCCTCCATATTTCTCCACCTACCCAAATCAATCAAGAGGTAGTTGGTTGTAGGCAATCTCTTTAGCCCCATCGAAAACAAGTCAACACCAATTAGGAGCTAATCAACTCATCTACCAAGCCATCTTGCCCCTCCCATTTGGGAAACCCCCATGAGGGCTAAGTTCTTAAATCAGCCTCTTGGGATGGCATTCAAAAGAAAGGGAGAATTCTCATGTTGAAACTCTATTGAAATCAAATACAAATCTTGTATAATGAAGTGTTGCCAAAATTCTATTGCAATTTCATCAAGCAATTTAGGCTTTGAGTGAAGAAAAAAGGGGGCATCTTGCATTTAGAATTCAGTGATACTTTTTAAATTTCATTGTGATTTAGTTTCAATTTCCATTAACATTTTCATGATATAACCCTTTACATGCATTTATATATTTCTTGTACCTTAATCTAATCATTACATTGTTAAAGTATTCTCTTTAAGTTTTGTAGGTACCTCAGGAAGCTTATAGGATAGAGAATTGCTCTCAGAATCCCTATAATACCAGTAAAGGACATCCATAACCCTTGATGATCTATTATTTTTATTTTATATTTTTATGAAAATTCACCACCTATATCCAAACTAATCATCAATACAAGTAGGTACTGTTAGACATATTGAGTTGTCATTGATGTCAAAGGAATATATTATGAGTTGTCAATATTATCAAAAGGTGTTTGAGAAAATAAAATGGTGATGATGATTTAAGCAAATAAAAATGGTAATGTTGATGTATAATTTAATATTTAAATTAATATTTAAATACTAGAGTAATGTTTTAAAAGTGGATGTATTTAATTCAAAGGATTTAATATTGAAAGGGTCGACCCTAATGTTGAGATTAAATATTATTCTTCATATATATGTTTTTAACATTATGGTTGAAATTATTTTTATAGTGCCTTCATGTTGCTTCAGAGAAAGTGTGAGAATAGATGTTCACGTTCGAAGAGTGTGCCTTCGCTTTAGAGAAAAGTTTTGTTCGCATATCTTCATCCGTGTTTGAAGAGTGAGAGAATTTTGGAAGTGTGCCTTTGTTGAGAGAGAGCTTTAGTTCATCTTTGTCTATGTTTGGAAAATGAGAGAGTTCAAAAAGTGTGCCTTCGTTTGAAAGGGAAAGGATTGGTTCGCATGTCATCATTTGCATTCAAAGAGAGAATGAATTCAAAGAAATGTAATTTCATTTGAGAGAGGGATTTCATTCACAGTGAGCATCTTCGCTTTCATTTTAGAGAGATATTTTGTTCACAATGAGAGCCTTCACTTTCATTTGAGAGAGAGAGATTTCGTTCATAGTAAGTGTCTTCATTTGAATTGAAAGGATAAGAGTATTCACTTGCATTTGAATGAAAAACCATGTCCAATAGAGGTGATTGAAGATCTATCAAATCAAATCAAATAAGAGCATCACAATACATGGTATTGAAGTGGCAATGTACATTTTCTATTATGGTAGAGCATTGTCATTAGAATCGAAAATATGAGTTCATCTAGAACTTTGTGACTAAGGTAGGAAGATGTCAAGATCGAAGATAAAGAACCACACAAATATTTTAATCATAGAAAGGAGGGAGAGCCACCTAGGAAGTAAATAATTGAAATATTTCATACAGTGTGCTTGGGCTTCCACATGGAAAATATAAGAATGCAATGTGCTAGGGTTTTACATAGATGGTGTAAATAGTATAGTGTGCTTGGGCTTCCACATGGTAAGCATAAGAGTGCAATGTGCTAGGGTTTCAAACATATGGTGCAAAGAGTGCAGTGTGCTCAAGATTGCATGTGGATATCATAAGAGAGCAGTGTGGTCTCCTCATGAAAAGTACAAAATTGGACACAGACATTTTTGTGTGCACTACCTTAGCAAGATAGGAAGTACATGTGGCAAAGAGTTAGCACCTAGGTAGAAAGTGAGTGATACATAGCCATGTGGAGTTGTATTAGTGAATAATTATTCAATAAAACCTTCAACTTCAACAGGAAGACAGTCAAACAAAGAGAAAACTAATAAAAATGTAAGAAATCATTTTTTGCCTTCATAAGTTTTATTATGTTTGTCTCAAGAGGAGCAATAAGGGTTTGAAATGTTTTGATTTAATTTCTAAATCAAAAAGGTAAAAATATAGAGTTGAAATGCATTATATTTTGTTGAGATAGATTTGAAATGCATTATCTTGTTGAGATAGATTGGGAATACATTGAGGCACATCATCATTTTTGAAAATAGAATTTAATAACATCATTATTGTTGAAGATAGAGATGCATCATCATTGTTGAAAATAGATTTGGAGTGTATTATATTGTTGAGGCAGATTTAGAAGTTTTATTTAATAAAGGGATTAATGCACACAAAATAGAAAGGGGGAAAAGTGCATTGGATAGTGAAATAAAAGCAAGGTGTTAATGTCTCCTATTCAATATGCAAGTAAGTGTTAGATCGGGCTACCTTTAAAATGTAATAAGTGTGATATTTGTGAAAGAAACCAATGTATTGAATTTAAAAGGTAGCATGCTTATTAGAAGTTTTCAACACAAATAGATCATCATCTAGATGTGCAAGAGTTTAATGAATTCTGGGTAGAATATATCTGAATTATTGAAGAAAGCACATTGAAAAATTGGTAAATAATTGATAACATCATTATGTAATATTTGAAAAAGATATGAGCATTGGTTGTATGTGATATTTGGGAAAGGTATGACCATTGGTTGTATGAAATATTTAGAAAAATATTGTGAGCAATTTTGAACAGGGTTTATAAGAAAATTTGGAAATGTTTATGAGTATATTTGAGAAAGTTTTGTGAGCAACTTTGAGCAGAGTAGTGAGTAGGATTATGAGCATATTTGAGCAGATTTTGTGAGCATATTGGAGAAGAGTAGTGAGCAATTTTGTGAGAATATTTGAGCAAGTTTTGAAGTAGATATGAGTAGTTTTTTTAGTAGACTTGAGCAGGTTTTTGAGTATATTTGAGTAGGTTTTATGAGCATGTTTGATCAAAATTATAGAGCACATTTGAGAGAAGACTTGAGTAGAGTTTGAACCAGAACAGAGGGGATATGTGTCTCCAGTGGAGTGGTATGCACAAAAATAGAATAGAGTGGAGTGGTCTCCACTAAACCAAAGAAGAGGGGATTGGTGTCTCCTATGGATAGAGGTCCATGAACCAGAGCAAAGAGGATTGGTGTCTCCTATGGATAGAGATCCACAAATGAGAGTAGAGGGGATTGGTGTCTCCTGTGGATAGAGGTACATGAACCAGAGAAGAGGGGATTGGTATCTCCTATGGATAGAGGTCCATGAACATTGTAATAGGGAATTGGTTCCCAAGAATTTGTTGAGAAAATTTATAAAAAATATTTTTTCGTGGATGTAGCCCACATTGGGTGAACCACGTTAAATTTGTCTCTTATATGTGTAGTGATTTTTGTATTATTTCATTATTGCAATTGATTATATTGGATGATATTGCTTTGGAAAGAAAAGTAAAAGTTTTATCTTATACTGTTCACCTACCCCTCTCAATATAATCTTGTGTTATTCAATTGGTATCAGAGCAAGTTCCTTTGTGAAAGCCTAATAGCGTGAAGGAATATATTACAAGAACACACATGGAACATCAAGAAGGGTTTTCATAAAATAGGGCATTATTGTTTGATAATACTAACTATGATTTCTTGAAAATGGATGAACTACAAGGGATGCTCACAACCTATAAGATAAGGATACAAAAAAATCAAACATCAAAAGAGAGGCAAATTTCAAAGCTTCAAATGAGGCAAAGAATAAAGAACCAAAATCAAGTAAAGAATAAAGCAGTGGAGAAGAGACTAACTTTGAGAGAAAAAATAAGAAGGTTCCAAGAAAAAATAAATATTTTAGTTG
>JAQPPZ010004743.1:0-21012 GCA_028583015.1 Wollemia nobilis | reverse complement strand
ATCAAACATTCCAGTTTCAGAGATAACTTAAGTCAGTGGTGGTAGTAGCCTTTCAAGGGTAGTGCAACTTTTAAACTTGCTGGAAAATTAAAGTTTGTTAAGAAAAATATTTGAACTTGGAACAAAGAGGTCTTTGGAAACCTCTTTGAAAATTAAAAATAGGTTGTTAAAATTTTGAAGATAATTTATCAGAGAATCCAACATGTTGATGCTGATGAAACTACTATGCAGGAGGAACGAACAAAACTAGCGTAGTTTCATAACATTTTGCCTCGTGAGGAAATCTATCAAGGAAAATCAAGGGCTCTTTTGGTTGAAATATGGAGATTCAAATTACAAATTTTTTCACATCACCACGCTTTAAAAAGAAGCAATAAAAAGATATATTATTTTTTTTAAAATAAATGGTTCTGCCATCAGACTTAATAGAAAATAAAAAGGAGACAAGAACTTATTTCCAATTTATCCTTAATGGGTGAATCTATAGTAAATGAGAGGCCAACATATTCTCTTGTAATCCATTCCTAGCATAATAAAATGAGGATATAAACCTTAATCTTCTAGCTCCATTTCTTGATGAGAAATTACAAAAGCCTTGTTTAGCATGAAGCCAGACAAAGCCACAAGACCCGACAACTTTCCCCCTCGTTTCTATCAAGATTTTTTGGGACATCATAAGTGAGGGATGTAATATCTCGCTATCGACAATTCCCAAGCAAGCAATCATATCCCAAAAGATCAACTCCCCATTTCTTTATTTTTTAATTCATAAGAAGCAAACCCCTGAATCTATGGCTAACTTCAGGCCAATCAACAGGCAATGTTTCTTACAAGAGTCTAATGAAATCCATTACAAATAGAATGAGAGATATTTTGTCCTGCATCATAGATTCATGCCAGGGAAGCTATGTCTAGGGTAGGTCAATCTTGGATGGATTTATCATAGTTCATGAAGCTCTGCACTCTACTCATAAGACTAACAGGTCTATTTTTTCCCTCAAGCTTGATATGAACAAAGCATTTGACAAGCTAAATTGGGACTTTCTGATTGTTGTCCTCCTTAAGTTTGGTTTTCACCACCAATGGGTTAATTTGATCAAAGAATGTATTTCTAAAGCATGGTTCTCAATTATAGTTAATGGAACAACTGCTAGTCACTTTCAAAGTTGTAGAGGAATTCAGTAGGGGGACCCTATCAGCCCCATGTTATTCATCATTGTGGCAGAAGATTTAGGTAGAACCATAAAAAATGCTTACATTTCAAGGCTAATATCGGGAATCAAAGCAACATCTCTCACTAGGGATGTTTCTCACCAACAATTCATCAATGATACCATTATATTGACTAAGGCATCAGTGGTTGGGGTCAAAATAATTAAATACATACTACAAATCTACGAGGAAGTTGCTGGTTAGAAATTTAATTTCAATAAAAGCAAGTTATATTTCTTGAACACCCCCATTCAGAGGTAAGGAAGGATTGCATAAATTTTAAGGTGTGATATACAAAACCTCCCCACTTCGTATCTTTGTCTCCCTCTTTTAATTGGTTCTCCGAGAGATTCAATGTGGGATAGGGTTATTTAAAGAATTAAAAAAAATCTTGCTAGATGGAAAGGTTATCTTCTATCTCAAGTAAGAAAGCTAACCCTCACTAAGGCCTCTCTTCAGAGCATTCTAGTTTATTTCATCTTCATTTTCAAAGCCCCTGTGAAGGTTTTCCAGAAAATTGAGAAACTCCAAAAAGAATTTTTATGGACTGGATCAGAGGAGAAAAAAGGATACACCTTGTAGGATGGACCAAAGTGTGCAGACCCAGGTAAAATGGGGACTTAGGTCTAAGGAGAATTGCTCATATAAATTTAGCTTTACTAGCTAAGTAGGCACGACGTCTCATTGTTGGTGAATAAAATGAATGGAAAACTATCATCAAATGAAAGTATCTTCAAAGTATGGAATTTCTAAGTAACTCAGTTCCAATTAGAGGTTCTGCTTTTTGGAAAGCAATTCTTAATTATAAGGAAATCATCAAAAAAGGTTTAATATGGGTTTTAGGCAATGGTGAGAGGATAAAATTTTGGAATGACAGGTGGGCTAAGGATGAACCACTGACACAATTTACTAACTTATCCCAAATTAGAGATATCATAGAAGAACTCATTGGCAAAAAAGTCTCTGATTATATGGTTGATGACAGAGGTAGAATGAAGTGAAAAAAAAATAAGAATTCAGGGATTTCAAGCATAATCAAATGATCTTTGTAACATTCTCGGGTAACAGTTTATCCCATTGAGACCCAAGGAAGATCAAGTGACCTAGACTCCTACAAAAAATGGGCAGTTCACTGTTAAATTAGCTTACAAGCTTCTGCTTGATGACAAGGATTTTGTCCTCCAAAAGGACTTAGTTTGGATAAAAAATTTAATTCAACAAAATGTAGTCTTTTCATGGCTAGTTATCCAAGGAAGAATTCTAACCATTGATAATATGATGCATAAAGGTATTTGTATCACTAATCATTGTTATTTGTGCAGGGCTAATTGGGAGACCATTTATCACATTTTCCTTGAGTGCCCTTTTTCCTTAACTGTCCTAAGTGGGGTTTTTTAGGCCTTAAATATTTCATGGGTTAAACCAACCACCATACTTGATTTGTTCATCTAATGGCCTTGCCCATTTTCAATCCAAAGACTTAGATACGTGTGGAAAATTTGTCTCAATCACTATCTTTCATAGGTGTGGTTAGAAAGGAACCATAGAGTCTTTAATGAGTCTATCCATGATCATCAAACTACAATTGCGAGGATCCTATCATTTTCCAATGAGAATGTGAACCTTATCCCTTTTGATAGTTGTAAACCTCATCTACAAGAGACCATGATTTATTAATATTTAAGCTTAACCTTGTTATATGAGTCTGTTCCTAGGGTAGTCAACCCTAGAGCCAATGTTAAGTGGTATCCACCTCCTATGGGTTGTTTTAAGCTTAATTTTTATGGAGCAACTAAGGACAATCCTGGTAGAGTAGGTGTTGGTGGTATTGTGCGAGATCATAATGGGAATATGATGCTTGTGTTTTCTGAATATTTGGGAACAAGGACGAACAACGAAGCTAAAGCTAGAGCTACGTGGAGAGGCCTTCAAATGACTCAAGACTTAGAAGATATTTTGATCATAGAAGGAGACTCTATGCATGTTATAAATCTCCTTAATAATTGGTGAACACCTCCTTGGAGGATTAAAACAATTGTTGAAGAGGCTAGGATCCTTTTCCAGGGAAGATAGGACAGAAAAGTCCAACATGTCTTTTAGGAAGCTAAAAAAATTGCTGATAAGCTGGCCAATTTGGGTGTCAATGGTGACAGACTATTCAAATGGGAACACAATGTCCTGAGTGAAGTAGAGGAGCTTATTCAACAAGAATACCAAGAATGATAGTCAAATTTACCAATAGGGAAGGCACTGTAAGTTCGAAGGCTAGGAGTATTCCCGTCTCTTTTTTTAATTGGACTCACAATAAAAATTATTTGAGTTGTCGAGCTTCATGGATGCTGCTTGGAAATACCACAAAGACTAATGGGGATAGTCACATGTTAGATAACATAGCTCTTAGTAATCTTAGTAATTTGAGGTTTGTTGATAATCACAGGGAAGAAAAGAAACGACAATATAAGACTTCGAACCAAAGCCACGTGGACCACCAGATAGCCATCGCCATAAATCTAGCCAGCAGGTTCACTTCTCCAAGGCTGATTGGCTAAGATAGTATGTGGTACCAAAGCATGTCATATATGAAATAAAGCAATTACCAAAGAATTATTAAGAGTAACTGTCAATACAGAGATTGTGGGATTTTTTTTCAATACTCTGCTATGTGTGTTTGCAGCTTTTTGTTTCTCCATTGTCTCAAGGAAGGGATCCGTGTCTGTTTGTTTTTTGTAATTATGATTCATGTGTGTTTTATTGGGGTATACCCAAAATGTTGTATGGGAAGTTTCTTTTTGATAATAGGCTATGTGCCTTACCGGATGTAATGGCTTTGGCGGCATTTAGATTTTACATATATAGGATCCTTAGTAAGGATATGTTCATCAACAACCCTGGGCTGATTTTTGTAAAAGGTTTTGGGTCAACCTATAAAACCCGGTATTAATGCTATAGTATCTTATCTACCAAAAAAAAAAAAATAAATAATATTGCCTCAATATCAATAATACAATTACAATATGAAAGATATAATAATGTTGATCGATCAAGCATATCAACTCAAAATCAACTATATAATAACTCAAAGAATGCTAATGATAAATGCTCAAAAATACTCAGAAATATTTATTGAATGAAGAGCTCAAAATACATCATACTATATCACCTTAAATTTCTTACATAGGTGACTCTTTCTCCTTCACTATATCTTTTACATTAATACATCCATATATATATATAGAATGGAATGTGACTATTCATATGGAGGTTTCTTGGCCCTCACTCTTTGTATGAATATTCATCTTCATACTCTATTGACACATGTACATAAAGATAATTATGCACATTTATATTGCTAAAATAATATTACACACTTATGCATTACATTGCATAAAATAAATCTTAATCTAAGACACTCTTTCCTAATCTATAGATGTACCTGTGATGGTACATTGGTATGCACCAAATAATGTAATATATTTTAATACTAGATAGTTAGGAAACATAGGCATCATCCCCTTGATGATAAAAATCTATACATTGATCTAGATGATCTAGACATTGACTTAGACACAAATACCTCAGATCTAGTAGACCTAGATCTAGTGAAGTAGCAGTCATGAGAAAATATACCCATCTAGTGTTGTAGTAGAAAAAGGATGCATGCATCATTATGAATTGTACAAGAGAAATCACCCCTTCCATACACATTTTTACAACCCCACAAGGGTTTTATTATAACAAGAAAAAAAATTATGAAAGCATATACAATACACATTATTTATCGTTTCTTTATTTACATATTTTCTATGGTGTATCTTTTATCATCTACAATATGGTGATCATGATGGGACATTTCCTTTGATTTTATTTTGTGTAATAGATTGGGTTATTTATTTTTTTCATGCTTAATATAGGTATATTTTATACATTCTATAAACTTTTGATCATTGTGTTGTTTTGGATTTTATATAGGTTGCAAATAGTGTAACAGATGAAACTATCTGATCTAGGACATCCTAGGATTTCAACCATCTAACACGAGATAGTCTCAAACTAAATTTATTTGACCCTGGATGGTCATAGAATACAACCACTATCCACATTTTGTCTTATATATAGTGAAATAACATAGTTAGGGGGATTTAATCCTTTTTATTCCGAGCCTAAAACAATGACTAAATTAAGTATTTATTTTATTAGGTAAATGATAGGTAACAATAGTTTCTTTCCTTTGATTGAATAGTTGCAGTTTACTTTTGGTTCTTTCAACTGTTGAGTTTTCCTAATTAGCTTAGAAGTAGTATATTTCTTTAAGATAAGGTTCATTGCATAATAGAAAAATATGAAAAAAATCATCTTAGGATTAGGATTTATATATTTTGCATTAATAGAGTTGCATTAGGCATTCAAAATAAAACAATACTTAAAAGGTAAAAAAAATAAAAATAAAAAGCAATATGCATCACACACATGTGCACATCCCATAAAAATATCAGTAAATTTGGATTTCATCACCAACTATCGATCGAGACCAATGATGTTAGAATTCACCTCCTTCCATTGGCTTGTCCCCTAGACACCAGAATAGCCCCCACAAGTTGTTTTCTAGACTTTTCCACCTAGAAATTCCCCACTCTTGAGAATATCTTAGTGTGGGTTACATTAGATACTCCTTTGTTCATGGGGTTTAATAATTTGTAGAACCATAGCTATCATTATTGTCCAAGCCCACTCAATAATAAAGCAAAATTTTGGGTAGAGTGGTATTAGGACTTAGAAAACATGGCCTCTTTCAAGAGGTTAATTTTTTCCCTCTGGAAACCATAAGATACAACATCCTAGGAAGCCATTTTAGTCATTTTTGTACCAATTATCATAAAAGAGGTGGGCATCAACACACCCGATTAGATTGCATTCCACCACCACATTTGTAGTGTATATTTAGAGTCATTAAACATACCAAACAAAACAAAAAGAGTCATAAAACAAAGCAAAATTGTAAAAAAAAAAAAAAACACTAAAAAGAAACCAATGATAGTCCCAACACATGTCACAAACACATCAACTCAAACATTAGTAAACTAAAATAAAGAACATTAAAACTATTGTATGATTGCTTGTTTTTGTAGATATAAAAATCTACTACCACTACACCATCACCATCAAACCCTTGAATTCACATTCCATACATTTTTCCTACTCAGCTTATGGTCTTGACTTGAAGTTAAGTCCAAGCCCAAGCTCGAGCCCAAGACATAGTCCAAGGCATAACCTAGGCCATAATGGATCAATCTGGTTAGACCTCCCATCCATCCATCATTCATTTGATTCAGTAGGAGGTAGCCTCATAACCACATCAAGATAACTTGTCCAGCCACACCCATAACTTCACCACCAACCCACATGAGACACACAAATTAGGCACTACTTACTACCACATCCCCATCAGCATTCATGATTCCACTAGTCTAGGAACCCTTGTGTCCATGAGCTACATCACCCTCATCGATGTTGATACTACATGTGTTGTCTAGGGTGGCCCCTTTCCCCCATCGAATTCATCATGACCATCCATATCACTATTGAACATTCCACTTTATTTAGTCTCCCCCATGCCCTAAGAGTAGGTCTATGCTCATGTAGCCTATCCCACCAATTTGCATTTGGAGTATGTGTTGAGTGATATTTTTACCCGATTACAAAAACACACTCATAGTTAAGATCCTGTCAAAGCAATCCTCTCTTGTAAAGAAGTAATTAATTTCTCCAAGGTTCTATTTGGTTAATTTTTTAAACTATACTTGTATGCTTGTAAAGTGTAAAAATATTGTTGAATACCTCAAAGGTGCAAGTAAATGTTAACAAGGGGTCTATGGTTTGATATTTTATTTAAATTGTGAAAATGTTGTTGTTCATGAAATTTATTATCAAAATGTAATATTAATAATAAAATATTGCAAATGATAAAAATGATGGAATGCAAATATCTAAACTTTAACTTTAGAAAATTATTTTAATAAAATTTATCCAAATAATTAATGTTTGAACTTTAATTATTATTATTTAAAAATTTTAATTAATTAAAACTCTAATGTTTATTTCAAATATGTAATACTGATAACTTATTAAAATGAAATAAAAATTTACCCTAATATGAAAAATTAAAACTTTGCATGAACTTTAGGGTTTTGATTTTTCTTGTGTGATGAAATTAAATTAAATAAAAAAGGCTTAGGGTTAGGAAAAATAAAAATAAAAATGAAATGAAAATAAAATGTAGGTTACAAAAATATCAGAACTTTATCCAGAATTTGCAAGCAAAGATAATTTGAAATATAACCTAATTTAATCCAACTAGAATTAACATAGTTCGAATAAAATTGGATGTAATATTCAAATGAATTAATTAATATATTAAATTGTGTAAAATGAAAATACCATCTACATGCATATTTTTCACCACAATAAAATGAATATATTATAAATGAAAATTTCTATTAATGCGTTTCTTCAAAATACCTCTGTCAATCAACTACAGTGATGAAATTTTCTCTAACAAGCAACCTAGGAGGAAACCTTTGGCCATGGAAATATTCTATCTTCTCTTCTGCTCACTTAAAAAATATTTCGACCTCTTCTTCTTGGATTTCAATGGATATTTATAATCTAATAATATCCTCCATTTTTCAATTTTATAACTATTTTTGAAACAAATTTCATAACTATTATTTTCAACCCTTGTATTACCTATGTAAAAATATATTCATCATAATATTAAGACAAATCCAACCTTTATTTTATTTATTATTTATTTCATTCATAACTTTCCTTTTGCCCAAAATAGAGTCAAAATTCAAAGTTCTTACATTTTAATGAGAAATTTCGTGCATCTAAATAGGCCAAAAGGGTACTCAAAATTGTTGAGATCATCCAAAAAATTATCATGGTTTATGAGATGTGATATTTTAAAGCTTCAAAATTGCTATATTAAACTGCTATTTTTGTGTGAAATTGACATTTGAAATCCTGTAATTTTGGTACCATTAATAAGATAAAATCAATATATTTCTACCAAATTTTGAATAAACAGATTTGTCTAGCTCAAGATGTCTTTCAATTTTGCACTAATTTTAGGGTAAAAGTGATAAAATTTGAATAACCCTAAAATGAAATTTAATTATTTAAATGAAATTGATTTTTTTTTTTTTTAAAGCGAAAAAACCCTTGCGGAGCCGCCTTGTTCTGAGAGACCACGAATAGGGGGGTACTACACCGTCAAAGTCACTCGGGGATCACACCCGACCCCTGCTCGCACCAACATTATCAATTGGATTTTAGATACCCAATTCAGCTTTTTGGTAGGGTGGAGATTTGAACCTGGGACCTCCCTTGGAGGATTGCCCTCTCCTCTCCAACTCACCTACAACACCTGGGTGAAATTGAATTATTTAAACCTTTGAAAACCTTTGAAAATATAAATTTTTAATTTATTTGATTTGAAATAATGCAATTAAGATGAAAATATTCAAAAATATTCAATTCAAATCATTGCAACTAAATTCAAGCTTTCAAGATGCAAAGATGTCAACAATTTCAAAATCTCAATGTAATAAAATATTAAAAAATCTTGGTGTAAGAAAATTTTTAAATACCATGATGCAAGAAAAAATGGATAAAACAAAGAATAAAAAATGATAAAATTTTGAGTGGGTCCCCAAATTAGGGTATGTTGTGCAATGACCACAACAAATGGTGACTCTACTGGGAAATGATCCTAAGCATTTTGGATGAAGAACCTTGTATGAAACCAGTAAAACCAAAGATCATAGAACTAAACATAATCTAGCAATATCTAGAGAAAGTGGGGTTAAATAGCTTCAAATGAAAAATATGAACCATTTTCTTCTACTTAGTGTGTGAACTATGATTCATTTTACTTCCTTGAAACCATTCAAATTCCATCATTTATTTTACATTTAGGCTATAAAATATCACACATTAAGATGTGCCTTGGCATTCCTCCACTACTAATCAAGCATCCATATATCCAATGGATATGACGTTGATCTCTTTATAAATATTTCTCTACTTCCAACTAAGCATCTATAGCCCTAGTAGATGTTGGTATTGAAAACTGATGAGATATATTATAAATGAAAGTGTTACAATATATAGGGAGGAGACCTATATCAATACATGACAAATTTCAATGAACATGACAAGTGTTAAAAAGTAGATAGGCATAGTGCAAATTATAAATATAACATCCCCCCTTAATGTGCACTATCCTAACTATAGAAAAAAAATAAACACGTCAATATTAGGTAACATTCCCCCTTAATGTTGACTTCTCTAAAAAAGGAACCTATCATCCTCCTTTATTACATGATTTGGTCTAGGCTTGTGCTCTTTGTGTTTGGCTCTCCAACTATAAATAATACTAGATCAATGGTGTATACATATTGATCCATTGCCTTAGGGTCAGCCATTACCTTGGATATGTTGCCACTAGATCAGTCGTCTAAGTTCCTCAGGGTCATCTTATGTCTCTCAGGATTAGCCACTTTTGGATCTGTTGCCTTTGCAGGTCATCCTCTAGGTATGTTGCCACTCATAGGTCACTAACTAGATCCACCCTGAATAATAAATCTTGTCATGGTGAACTCAAACTAGAAGATTTTGGTCTCTGCCAAAAATACACCTTAATACAAATAGAAATATGAGCCATGAAATACAACAAAAAATGAGCCATAGATCCAAATGGAGGAGAATATGAAAGAAGGAGATAATAGAATATTCAGAAGTATCTTCATCTATAGTCTTCAGAAGTTGATCCAAAAAAAATCTTGGACAGAGTCTAGGGTGTCTATGTTTATAGTCAATAGAGTAGGTGTCCTTATGGTAATCTTTCATCCCACTAGAGTGCATGGGTAACCAGTCACTGCATCCACTAGGTCTATAGACAAGGGTACTAGGTACAAGGATCACATACAAATTACCTTTGGAGTGTTAGGTACAATCGAGAATGCACTCCAAGGTATAAATATTTGAGGCTTAAAAATGCAAATGAAACAACCTCAAAATTACAATTGAACACCACCATTGTGTCCATCATAGAATTTTTTTTTTAACAACTATAAATATCCCTATGTTCCATTCTCAATAATGCCTTCATTTGGTGAAAAAAATAGCATGCCTATCTAGGTAACAAAATAAACATCAAGAATAAAATATTCATGGCATCACACTCATGGTAGAAAAAACAACTCAATTATCCCTCATAGGGGAATTAAATTGGACTACAAGGACCTTCCAAATTCCATGTGGAAATACATTTAAAAAATGGTCTTCCTTGTTACATAAAATACCCATTGTTTAAGTGCATCCAAATCCCCACACAATTTGAAGAGAAAGTGGTCCCTCCACTTTAAAAATAAATGCCCCACAAATAAAATATTCTTAAATGAACAAATATCTCCTTCCTTTCATAAAGTTTTAAAGGGGACCTTAGCAGCCAAGTATAATCATTAGAATCACTCTGGATTCATCGTTCATGAAGTTTTCAACGTCAGAAAAAAATAACATGGGACCCAATCTGAATGCACATGCACGTTCTTCTTATGTAGTATTCAAAACCAAAACTTCTCCAACACTGCTTTAGTCGGGTTGTGGATAGAGTTTAAAAAATATCACACTCTAGTTTGTTGATCACATTGCTCTATCTGTTGTTTTAAACATTGCGCATCATTTTTTTTCTTTAGTATGAGATGATGGTGTCGTGAATCAATAGAGGGTTCTGATAAATATTCTAATAACCAGTATTGAATCTGCATTAAAAAAATTGTTATCTCTTGATTGATCGTGCATGCATAAGCACATTGTCGAAAGAAAAATTATCTTTGTGACATTACCCATCATTAGAACTACTATCCCATATAGATCTTAGAGGTGCTATCACTTTCATGTAATAGTACCATAGCAGACATTTAAAAAAAAATACCTTTACAACATCGAAGGAAACAAACTACAGTATTTTTAGCCTCCTTCTCTCCATCTGTTAAATCATGCCACTAACTGCACACTATAGCAGGCATCCATTGTGTTGCCAAACTAGTTGTATACCACCAGGTTTTCTCTAGAGATGTCGAGGACCCCTCAATAGAAGTCTTGAAAGTGTCAAAACAAATCAAAAAAATCAGAGATCTTTGTGATAACCACTAAATTTTGCAACAAAGATCTCCACAATCTAGGAGCCCTCTAATTACTGCACATTGTCACCAAGGATGATCACCACATTAATAGTCACTGCATAAGCCACTACTTCATTGGGAATAATGTCCCATGCTGAGACACACTTTCATTGTTCTCAAGGTAATCAACGTGCAGTTCCAGGTAGCGCATACGACCTATGACCCAAAAAAATTACATCATCATGCAAATTTCTAAACAATTATTGCCACCATGCTTCAACATATAAAAAAAAAAATCATTAGTTTACACAACTACACATTCTAAAAAATAGGTGGTCTTCTCACACACGGTGATGGCACCTAGATTGAAAATTGGTAGTATTTGTATAGTGAAAGCTAGTCATGCTTATATTTTTTAAATGGCCCAAAAATCAAGATGCGCAACATTTAAATCCACCAAAAATAAAATATACTTTTCAAAAAATTCAACCTTCAGGAGGAAAACAAAAGCCCACACAAACTCGCATAAATCAAATTCTTGGAGGAAATTTTTTCATGGCTGAGCTCATTTCTATATGTTATAAGTTTGACAGTATGGGAAAAAGCTTTGAAAAAACTCATAAACAAGTCACAACATATCTTTGAAAATTTGGATCTTCCACGCTGGCCCACCTGGCCAACTTTGATTAATATCCAACAGAAAAAAAAAAACACCTCCATGAAATGCAGCAAGCAATATCATCTTCTGGCATCATGCAATGTTGGTGCCAGCGAAGATAATGGGAAAGCTTCAACAACATAAGAAAATAAAAAATAGCAACTAAACTGGAGCTGAAGATCATTGCCTGTGTGAGAAGATCATCATGCGTTGCTTGGTCAGAGATCATGGTGCACTACAGTATTAATGTGGTTTTTTGTCTTCTCCCATGAATTCCATGAATGCATGAGTGGATGAGGATACACAAAAATCATACATAGAATACATATGATGGACATGAGATAGTGTAGTATGGATTTACTCACCTTGCGAAAAATCCCACAAGCCCACACAAACCTTGAGAACGAAGTCCAATTTGATGTTAATAAATTGTAAACCTAAATGGCTATAGTAATGCAAAATACCAACAATATTTTTTAATTGGACATCAATCTACAAAAATACCAAAGTTATGCATGTTTGTCAGATCCATGAAAATAACTCCTCCATAGCCTAAGAATAACTCGGATCAGCAACAGGAGATTGTTTATAGTTTGGAAGGAGGATCACTAGAATTTTGTTTATAACATCGATCGGTATTGTTTAGAGCCACGTCACTAACACTCCAAGTCGACTTACAGGTATATAAAGAAAAATTATCTTTAGTTGTGATAGTAAATATTAACACCTCATAAGAACATGGTCAAACGGTTTTGCACAAGACTGCACATCATCGCATCAACAAAAAACATCACAACAAACCCTTGAAATACTACAACAAGAGACCATTGCCATATGCTCCATTAAAACAAATCTACCACAACCCTAAATAGCTCTATGTAGAATCTCCACCTACAAATAAGATATGCAACAGAAAAAAAAAATTGAAATCCTATAGCTCACCTAATATCCCATTTTTCATTTCTCTATGGAGAAACCACTTCTTTGGTCAGATACCTCAAGCATTCACTCTACAAAAAATTGGATTTGGTAACCATTTTTCCTTAAAATTTTTGGTTTCTGATCCATCTCATGGATGGACAGCATACTCCCTGAGTGTAAGAAAAAAAATGGAGGAAAAATTAGGGGAAGGGAGGATTTCCATGAGAGAAATCCCCCCTCGAGCTCATAGGTCAAGAGAGCGACTACACTCAGATACCAAATTTTGGTAATGAAAACTGATGAGATATATTACAAATAAAAGTAATACAATATATAGGTAGGAGACCTATATCAATACATGAGAAATGTCAAAGAACATGACAAGTGTCAAAAAGTAGATAGACATAGTGCACATTATAAATCTAACATTCCCCCTTAATGTGCACTATCTTAACTATAGAAAAAAAATAAACAAGTCAACATTAGGTAACATTTTTTTTTTACCAGACTATAGGATCTGGAGTTTGAAAGTGAAATTGGCTAAAAACTTGCAGCAATAGCACGTCTCACAAAATTAGCATTCGATACAGCAGTCCCAAGCACCATGATTCACGCAATGTCACACTTACACTATGCATCAAGTGATTTTTGCCAAAATATTTACAAATGTTTTGCATGTTGTTGCAGTAATATGGTTGTTGACAGGTTGTATTATTTAACTTGTGTGATTTTTGGATGCAAGGGCTAGAAATATGTAGTGCACATCAAGCATTTTTGCATGTGTCTTTTTGTGTATATGTTGTTTGTCATTTCTTATCTTGTGGAGTGGGAGGAGCAGTTTGTGGGTGACTTCTCTTTCGATGACATGTGGCGGTGGTGGATGGACAACTGCAAAACTTGGGTACACCATAGCATCACATGACTAAATTCAAAAAAAAATTCCATGCGACATCGCCTCTGTTAATTTTTTTTATGGGTAGTTGTAGATAGCGGTGTGTTATGGCACTATCAAAAATTATGCATGATTGAGATATGGTGCACATTGATTAATAAGAGGTGTGGAAAAAGAGAGTGGGGCCACCCTATATACCTTACTTTTTGTACTTTGGAGGTTCCTATTCCTTTATTTTTATCCTCCAATGTTCTTTTAGATGATAAATTCCACAAGGCAAATTTCTCGAAGGCGAGCGGTGTGATGACCAACTTGGTGCAGTCTTGCTATACCTAAAGACTTCAGTTCAATTCAATAATGGATGTTCATTTGAAATTTTTGAGTGGGTTCCAACAATGGGCAGTGATACCTAGTTGAGATGAATGGTGGCCAAATTATTTTGGCTTTGATGGTGCATACTATGGCGCATCCTGCATAGGGGGAGCCTACACTTTACATTTCTATTGTAGTCAAGGCATTTTTCACAATGGAGCTTCCTCTTTGATTTGATGGTAGTTGAAAAAAATGTCAGTTGATTTCGATGAGAAAGCAATCTTCTGCAAAGTCTATTTTTGTCAAAGTCTGCTAGAAACATAGTGACCTTAATAAGCAGGAGACTGAAACATTGGCATGATAAAATTGAGCTTTCGCTCATAGACGAGTTAACGATGTTTGACTATTTGGTGCTCATTGATGATTTGCTGGTTGATAAATTGCTCGGGTCATGGAGATGCTATGAAAATCACCATGACATCAAATCTGAACATTGCAAGTTGATTTGGAGATAAATGAGAATGTGCAATTTGGGTGATGTGCATAGAAATGGTAATACATCACTCATCCGATGGTTTGCAGGAGTGAAAATAATGGTGAAGTGAAAATAATGGTGGCATGCCCTGATGATTCAATGTTGTTATTTTTTTATAATGTGAGCCTATATTTTAATGATGCCAAACTGTTAACTGTTGTGTGAGCCCACCATTTCTCTTGCTATTTTATCGAATGTAGTTGTAGCACCATGGTGGATTCAGCCACTGGACATTACTATTGATTGTTGTAGCACATGAACCATTGACACCCCCACCATGTGAAGCTACTCATATGTTGCATATTTGTCACACTTTGTGTTGGAGGTTGTATATTGCAGAGCACACGGGATAGTATACTATTCCTGACATGAAGTTTCAATGGAAGATGATTTCCCAAATTTCTATTTTGGGAAGATTCCATCATGAATTTTTAGTTTGTCTACCCAATTATTGCAATGACCATTGATGATGTTTCTATCCATGTTTATGGAGTACATGATATAGTGCTTTCAAATCACCAAGCAAAGGTTGTTATAACTCTGGAGCAGCCTTTCCCACGATGATTATGAAAATTAAATCGGCCACTTTTGTTTTCTGAATAGCAGTTGTTTTTTATAATCCTCCAATACATTTTTAAATACATCCTTAATACCCTCTAATTATTTAATGTCCATGAAGGGCCTATTTATTTAAAAATTTAAGGGGAGCTTTATACAAGGCTACCTTTAATCTTTTAATAAAATCAAATGGGGGAATTTAAAACTTATGGCCATAGGGTATGGGTTATTAAATTTGAAAAACCACGGGGGCATTTACTTTATGAAGACCTGAAATCTATTTTGTAATGATTTTCCACATGAAGAGTGGAAGTGGAAAGTCTCTCATGGCCATTTTGTTGTATTCAAGAAGTGAAGGCCCCATTGAAAATGAAACATAGGGTATTTGTAGTCATCAAAAAGGATTTTTTGTGATGGACACATTGGTGATGTCAAATTTTTGTTTTGAGGCTATTTTATTTGAGTTTTTTAGCCTCAAAGTTATTGTACCTTGGAGTGCACTCTTAGTTGTATCCGACACTCCAAGGTAATTTTTAAGTGATCCTAGTATCTAGTCACTTTCTCTACAGCACTTGGTAGATGCACCATCATGTGTGGGACTAAAATAGCAATGAAACTACCAAAAATATGCTAAGACATTCATTCAATATCAAAGAATCTACTACATTTGTATTGAATTCCTAAAATGGGGTTATAAAAGTCAATATCCTTTTACAATTTTTTCTTGAAGGCTACAATGGGGTCTTTCCTTAAGAAGCCCTTTTAGATATGGCACAAAGGCAACAAATATGTCCTTTTGGGCTCCTCAATGTAGGTGGGCTTCTTTCTCATGGGCCACCGCTTGTTGGATATTTCCTTGTGCTTTGTTGGACCTATAAACCTGTAAAATTCTATTAGTGCATTGGGGGATCTGCCTCAGTCAAACCCCATATTTATGAAGACAAAAGACTCATAAAAAGTGCTCAAAACATGAATTTACTTGCTAAAAACAACATAAAATAGTAAATTATGCTATTCTTACCTATCCAGGTGATTCCGGTTCCTGTTGTAGAGGTTTGCACTCCTAGGGTGTGAACCAATTGGTTCGCACGTGTGAGGTGTGAATCGGTCTTTTTTTATCGTACTCCTCAAATAGCTTCATGGGTTGTCTTGGAGTGGTTTCTGCTTGGAATTTTGTCCGATTAGGCTCCTGAAAGTGCACTTTTGGTGGGATTATCAACCTATCTCATTCACCAAATATTTTTATGAAAGATACAAATTTATTGCGATGCTCGTATGATGGTTGTGTTATGGATGCAGTGGCAATAGTGATTTCGACATAGTTTCGGTATGCAAATTTTGGTTGTTACTAAAAGGTGAAAATGACCTTCTATTTATAGAGTAGGCCAAGGTGAGAGAAAGGGGATGAGGTGTCCCTTGTGATGTGGCAATGGTGAGGTGTCCACCAAAGAAGTGTCCCCTGAGGTGTCATGGGTCATAAGTGGGGTTGGGTGAGAGAATCCCTCACCCATCCACAAATAATGATGATTTACCAAAAATATCAACTTGTCATTAATAATCACCTTTATTGAAATATCTTAGGATTAAAATTACCTTTTTAAGTGCAAAAGTCTCCATCTTGCATTTATGACCCAGGGGGATGTGATATGGAGAAATATCTGTGTGAGAGGTGGCAGGGCTAGGCTAGGCTAGGTGAGGTGGAAAGGCTAGGCTAGTCAAAGTAGACTAGGTGAGGTGGAGGCTTTAATTAAATCAAGATTATATCTAATTAAGTGTGAGATTAGCCATAAAGCATGATTTGACCAAAAGTGTTGATGTTTTGACCATAAAGTGTTTTTTTACCATGGTGAGGATTTCAACCTTAGTTGAGTTTGCATAAGGTCACATGAGGACCTATAGTTAACCATAGGAAAATCTTAGGTAGCCCAAAGGGGCTACTGATGATGAATAGTATTTTTGAGTCAATTTATGCAATTTTCAAAGGTTTTGCAAATTAATTAACAATGGAAATGGAGAGAGGGACAATGTGCGACATTTTGGTGTCTACATTTTACCCCTTTTTTTACTGAATTGTGTAAAACATGGTTTAGTACAAAAATTGATGATGTGGATTGGTGATTATGAGAGAGATGCATTGATAAAAAGTGATTAATAAGTGATTTCTTTTGGATGGAGGTGTATGGTTACCTTGCATTATGATTAATTGTAAATGTTCCAATTTTGGACGAACAAATGCTTTTGCCAATATTTTCTTTTGATTTCTTGATGAGCTCTTTTAACAATATTTGATAAATTATTGAAGCCATGGGGTAGAACTTTCAAGAGCTTCATTCACGAGTTGTCTTACGACTGCCACTATGTATATTGGAATCCATGAGATATCTATAGTCAAAGGTATTTTGAAGTCTATCAAACATTGATTTGTTTTTGGATTGGATTTTGATTAAGAAGAGAAATTTCATTATTTTGTATCTGTCCTAGCATAAGGACTTGAGATAATCTTCAAAAAAAAATTCTTAGGTATTTGTTATATCCATGATTAGAGGTTTGGTTATTTGACCATGTGCAAGGTATATTTTGATGTTTTGGATGATTACCCCCTCAAACGATGAATTAGTGATGATGGAATGGATATTGACGATGAAGCGGTTGATGAAGATAGATGTGAGCATTTACATGATTTTGTATAAAAATCAGCAAGGTCGATGAAGTCAATGGAAAGTGCAAGGAAATTCTGGATGGTTGATGTAATTTTGAGTCTATTTGATAGGTTCAAACTTTCACATGTGTGAACCAAGTGGTTCACATGCCTAGCATGTAAACCAATCGGTTCATACGTGTGGGGTGCGAACCTGCACATTATGGGGCTTTTAAGGAAAAATTACAAATTTTGATATTATTTTCGCACATGGACAATGTTGGATAGGTGGAGGAGGGTGAAACAGAATTATTTGCAACCAATTTACAAAACATATGGGATGGGATAGCTAGTACATAAGCAAGCATGATTTTGGGGGTGAGAACTCCTGAGGTAAGCATGTTTTTCTCTCTCGGTAACTATGTAATTAGAGAGGGTTTGAGAAAAATATATTTTTTCTTTTAAGACCATGAAATGAATGTGGGGGTAGGTATGGGTGAAAATTTATGCACTTTGTGTAAAAGGGTAAAATGGGTATTCCAATGTGTTTTCGATTTTTGCATGTGACGTGTTTGCGCGTGGAAATATGTGTTTGTCATGATGTAGGAAATGGGGGATGAAAAGTGAATGCATGTGAAAACAGATGAATGGGGCAACCTAATGAGCCAAATGGGTATCAAGATCTGTTGTTGCTTTTTTTATTTGACTTCATTTTGACAACTTTGTTTTGCATGCTTGTGGGGGAGGGTTGGCTTTATTTTTATTATTTTTTTAGCACGTGTTTGACTATTTTTTCTTTTGTGGATTACATGGATGGGATGATTGTGTGATGGCGAAACTAACTATGCAAAAATTTTACCAATTTGGGTGGTTCACACGATTGGGGTGAGAACCAATGGTTCACACGGTTGGGGTGAAAACCATTGATTCACATAGTTTGGGTAGGTGATATGGATACCATGGCAGGGAGCACTTGATTGGGGTGATGATGTTCAATTGGCGTGCATTCAGTGAGGTTGATGGGTTGTGGGGAGGTATAGGTGGTGATGAATACTAGAAATGCCTCAATCATATAATGTTTTGAACACTAAAATTGCCTACAAACTCTTATGTTTAATCTGATATGCTAGTTAAATTTGATTCAATATGCTGTGTATTAACTATTTGCATGATCAATGTATTTGAAATACTATATTCTGATTTTTATAGCTTTTTGCATAGTTTTATGTTATTTTGTTATGCCTTTATAAATGAGATATGCTTAGGTTGATAGTAGCATTTCACTGATTATGTTTTGATATGTCTCAAGAATTTATTTTACCTAAATATAGCAAACAGTGCAAGCAAACTATTACTGTGCAGCAAAAACTGGTTTTTCCGATGTAAATTCCAGCCAGCTGCCAATGAATGGCAAGGCATGGAATTCACATATGGAAAGAGATGAAGACCATTGAAATATGATCATGAGAGATAACCCACCTAAGAAATGTAGAGGAAATAATTTAAAGAGCACACATTTGTTCATTCTGAATTCTCTTCGAAATGAGAAAACATAGTATCTTCGGAATGAGCGGATCTTCGGAATGAGAATTGCAATCTCTTCAAAATGAGCCACTTATCTTCGAAATAAAAATAGAATGTGCTTTTTGACTTGTTGACCAATTTTTGATGCTAGAAAAATGGAAATAAATATTGAAAAGGGCAAGGAAAAATATCTCCCATCTGACTTTGCCGTCCTTGCTGACCAAAGCCACCATTTATGGAAAGATCAAGTTTGATCCACTTCTAGAATAAACCCAGGAAATGTTGTAGCATAATAGGATTAGATATTTTGATATATTCTTAGTTTGTAAGTAGATCTTAGGACATATATAAATATAGCTCTCTTCTAGGTTGAGCTAGGGAGAGATAGAGGTAGAGAAGAGTAGGAAGAAGAAGAATAGTAGTGTCATAATCAGAAAAGTGATTGTTACAGTCCTGTAACAAGTTTTCAGTAGAATTATTGTAATCATGTTCTTGAATCAATAAAGTGCATTATTTTTATTCATATTGTTGTATATGAGTGTGAGTAAGATCTAGATAGAGAGGTAGACTCATACCTTCTTCTAGACAAGGAGGTTGGCCACTTCCAAACCTAGGAGGAGGACTAATAGTAGGTTTTTATTCTGATTTTATTGCAGTAGAATGAGTTGTAGAACTTGTCATTTCCTTTCATTGTAAATAGCTGAAAATATTTGTAATATTAGCTTATTTTATGTTTAGATTAATATTGTAAGTAATGGTTTGGTTGTAATCTTTACTTTCAGCAAAGCTCTCAATTTATTGCAGACTATCATTTCTAGAATTTACTATTTTCTACAAATTCCTGCATTTTGTGCTTTGTTGTCAACCCCTGCACAGAATATTGACAACCTTCTATTATAGAGCATTGACAGGGTTTAATTTCCATGCTATAATTAGGTTTACATTGCTACAAAAGTAAATAATTTTCCTTTCTACAAGACTTCTAATTATGCAACTGTTATTTCTGCAACATAATTAGGTCTCATTTTGCAATTGTAATTAGGATTTCATTTCTATAGTTAATGATTAGTTTCCATTTCTACAACTATATTAAGGTTTAATTTATGAAATTTAGATATAGGAATGTCCTAAATCCCCCACACAATCAGTTTCACCAATAAGAAATGTTTCTCCAGATTGACCTAAGTTATAACCCTGTTCACCCCTTCTTTCATAGATAGCCTTGTACACTGCCCTGGATTGACAAATTCATTGAGAATTAATGATGTGTATAATGACAATGCATCATTTTGGCACCATTTCCAAGGAATTATGTTGCTAGAATGTGACAACAGTTCAATAGTTGTTATTTAGACTAGGTTGTCGGATAAAATCTGAATATAACAGCTGGTTAAGGTAACAACTATTGACATATAATTTATGTCATTCAAGAGTAAACATGAATGAGTAATTCTAGGGATAAAAAATGTAGAATCACCTAAAAGGATCCCTGGCTTGTTCCATTAAGAAGATATTCATGCCTAAGGGGTGAATCACTTGTATTTGAATTACTAGAAATATTGAAAGAAAAATCAT